>JAODAL010050525.1:0-27343 GCA_025379985.1 Phyllomedusa bahiana
TAAACAAAAAATTTGGGGTTCCCCACCTAAAAAAGTGTTTTTATTAACGACGTATATAGTAAAAAATCATACAATTATCTAATAGACATATATTACAAATTCTGCTCCCAATCTTCCTTTATACCCCTACTTGCCACCCTCCCACTTTATGTAGTAGACTCCAGCAAACTGGGACACACAAGGGCAGTGTTTATCAGGGATCTGCAACGTCGGCTCTCCAGCTGTTGGGAAACTACATCTCCCATCAGGCCCACTAATATAGATCATATAAATGCATGATGGGAGTTGTAGTTTCCCAACAGCTGGAGGGCCGACGTTGCAGACCACTGGTTTAGGTAAACTCTGCCCCAAAATAGTCATTCCCTGGTGGACTGGGGGTGTTCTGCGTGCGGGACTTAAATATTTCAGTTTTTTTATTGAAGGGGTTAGCAAGTACAAAAAACATGGCGTCAGTCATGTGACCTCCTGGCAGTTAATTAGTAACAGAGTCGCATGACATTTATGGGGGTAACTTGGAATAATTGTTATAAATTTGGTCTCTAAAAAGCTCTGGAGGGAAGCTGATGGGGGATGTGATGTTACCCCGTTTCCATAGAAAGTATATAGACTATCCCAGGGGATCCCAATTCCAGTCCTCAAGGCCCACCAACAGGTCATGTTGTCTGGCTTTCCTTAGGATTGCACAGGTAATTTAATTATGGTCAGTGCCCTGTTGATGGGCCTTGAGGACTGGAGTTGGGGAACACTGGCCTATCCAGCATCCAGGAAAAGTGGGTGACTCCACATCCATCAGCATGCTGCCAATCTGCCCCCGAGTGACGTCAGGGCAGCACCTCATATTTTACCCTGGCACCGCTAAAATATGAAGAACAACTGGCAACCATTTGGCCATTATTTGGCTTTTAGCTGCCATGACAACCATCTGCACCTTGTAATCAGCACCCACTGCTAACCACCTAGATGCCGCATCCTCTTGGGGGTTCAATGGCTGGGAACCTAGCTAACTCCGTCCCTGGCCGTTGCGGTGGGAGTCTGACCATACACCACAGCTGGCTCCTACTGCGGATGTTGTTGGCACAACTTTTGAGCCCGCATCATCCCAGCATTGTCTGGTAGACTTGTCTACTCCTCTGGGAGTAAAGGAGGACTTCTTTTTTTTCTATGCATGTCAAAGATCCATCAGTCAGGGTTGAAATGTTGCAGTTTTTCGTACTGGGATTTTAGTCAATAAAGGACACCTTCTGCTGACGCCTACTTTGGTTTGTGTTTGGATACTTGGAAGAAAGGACTGGCCACCTTTCCTTGGAGGTCTATTGCATAGTGGCATGTCCATTTTGTTGAACTAGTTGGGACATCAGTGCTGCGCTAATAATTTTGTTTTCCTCTTTTTCTGGGAGAGTCGGCAAGTGTGCACATGTGTGGTGGTCACATGATGGTTTATTCCATCCAGTTACTCCATGGGAGCCATTACTATGGACAGAAACGTTGGCTATGCTATTTGTTTCTGGATAGGGGCTAAGTGCATTGGTATAAAAGAAGTAAAGGAGTAGAATTATTTATAGAAAAAATTATGTGTTTTCCTTATACATAATAAATAAAAACAGCATAGAGCAGGTAAACCCTTGAACCCATTACCGTACCCCAAAATGTGTGTAAATGGCAAAGCAGTCACTAATCACACAGAGAAAGCATTTAGGAGATCTGGATAGCAGCACACAGTGCACCTTGCAGGATTTTTACACATTCAGTAAGCCACATCCCTTCATATACACCTTGTATCCAAACTAATGGAATTAAAGGGCCATTCCTAGCTCAGGCATTTATGGCAAATCAACAGGATAAAGGTCTGATATGTGCCGAGTCCCATATTTACTTCCAAGCATAGAAAAATGCCAACTTGTGTATGTATCACTGGTGCAGTATACTTCAAAATCACCTGGCATCTTGCGCCAGACATAGGTACGCACCGCAAGATACCATGTGAACACAGTCTTGGTCTAATACAAACGTAGGTTTAAAAAAAAAAAAAAAAACCGTTCACAGAAAAGCCACACCAAGAAGGGGAGGCTATACCAAGCAACACACTGATACCCCATCACTAGCACCTATGCTATACATGAGTGACCTTAAAGAGATTGTCCAAGATAAGAGAAACATGGCTGCTGTCTTTCAAACACAGCACTGATATTGCAGCTCAGTTCCTTTCAGGTGAATGGGGCTGGACTGCAATACCAAAAACATCCTGCAACAGAGGAGGTGCTATTTTTGAAAGACAGCAATCATGTTCTAATTTTGGACAAACCCTTTAAACCTGCACATAGATAAGACTTCTATAGTGTCCCAGTCACACAGTTATGTGTAGTGCACCATGCTGGCTTACATCCTGTTGGTGACCCCCTATACTATCCCATCAGGCGGCTTCCTAGTATTATCCCTGCACATAGATGAGGCCATCTTAGTATGTCCCCAATCACCCAGGGTTATATGTAGTGGCACCATACAGGTTACATCCTTTTGGTGACCCCCTATACTATCCCATCAGGCGGCTTCCTAGTATTATCCCTGCACATAGATAAGGCTTCTTTATTGTCCCAGTCACTCAGTTACATGTAGTGCACCATACTGGCTTACATCCTATTGGTGACCCCCATACTATCCCATCAGGCGGCTCACTGTCCCTCTCAAGTGCACAACCCAAAATCCTATGCTCCCCCACATCACAGGGCCAGGCTGTATCCTGCTAAAGTATCACACATAAGCATCGCTTCCAAGCGCCCCTCATATTCGGAAGGACAGTCCCTCTTTCTGACCTAAATCCCACTTTTTAACTTGATAAATAAGCCTTCATTCATAAACTCACCCTATTGTCCCCCCAAAAGCCTCTCTAGTTCCTAACTGCACATTAGGCTACAGTGTAGACACTATTTAACAGTGTTTTGCAATTTGGATTACAAATAATATCTGTATTTAGAGGCTTTTCTTCCCATTTGCAAATGGAAAAACCATAGAAGTAAATAAATATACCAGGAAAAGCAAAGTCTCTGTCTCCTTGAACTAGAAGTGTCCCTCTTTGGCCAAACAACTGGGGCTCATGCAAATAGATGAACCCTCAAAATTTTAAAATGAAATTGCGACCCAAAGGAACTAATCGGGGGCCATGCAATTTTCAGAGCCAAAAGCCCCCTCAAAACCCCATAAGAAAATAACCTTGCAACCTTTTAACATAGGAAAGAACAAGGGCCCATAGAACCCAATCACCTATTTAAAAATCAACCCCAGCAACCGGGGCCCATGGGAACTAATAGGCCCAAAAGCAAACCAACAATTCATAGGAACCCTAAGCCCTAGCAACTAACAAACCCTAAAAACAAGAGCAAAAACAACCATCAGACCCCTAGCAACCAATCAGGGCTCATTGTGACCAACCACAGCTCAAGAACCAACCCGAGCCAACAACCAATCAAAAGGGGTCATAGCAACTAATCAGAGCTCATGTAACCAAACAAGCCCATAGCAGCCAATCAAGCTCCTTTTATTTATATTCGCTCTGGAAAAAAAAGCTGTGGGGCCGATTGGGTTCAGAGCTCTGATTGGTTTTCTATGGGGCCGATTGGTTGCTAGGGTTCTGATGGGGGCTTGAGCTCTATTGGTTGCTTGAGCTCTGATTGGTTGCTTGGCTCTGTTTTGTTGCGAGGCTTGAATTTTGGTTGCTAGGGGTTTTGTTTGGTTCTATTGGGGTCTGGGTTTGGTTACGAGTCTGTTATTGCTCTGACTCTGATTTATTGCTATGGGTTTTCTGATTGGTTGCTATGGGCTCGGGTTTTGGTTCGCTATGAGCGTGATTGTTTGCTAGAGCCTTTTGGTTCTATGAGCTCTGATTGGTTGCTATAAGCTCTGTTGATTGATAAACGTTTGTTCTATACTATGATTGGTTGCTGTGAGCTCTGATTGGGTTACATGGGCTCTGATTGGTTGCTATATTTTTCTGATTGGTTGCTGTGAGCTCTGATTGGTTGCGTGAGCTCTTTTTGGGTTGCTATAGGCTCTGATTGGGTTTGCTATACTGATTGGTTGCTAAGTTCTGATTGGGGTTGCTAGACTCGTATTATTCTGAGCTGTTGGTTGCTAGGGGTTCGATTGGTTGCTATGAGCTCTGTTTGATTGCTATGAGCTGATTGGTTGCTATGGGTTCTGATTGATTGCTATGAGCTGATTGGTTGCTATGGGTTGCTAGACAGTTTTCATCAATGAGGCCCACTGTGTTTTTGTTACATTTTTGCTACGTTTCTGAACTGCAAAAATCAAAAATCCATGAAAAAACCCTGTATGGAACAAGAAGCGCATGTGTTTTTGAAGAGACGCCTATGTTTTCTTAATAAAAGGGTTTTTCTCATTAATTCTACTTTAAAGCACAAGGGGAATTAGAGTAAATTAAAAAGTGCATGTGTGTTTTTTATTGCCTGTGCTTTTGTTGGATTTTTCAACCACAGCATGTGAACCCCCCCTAATGCAAAAGCTGGTTAAAAACCAGTTTCCCTGTCCCCATCTATTACAGAACAGTTGGGTGCTTTGTTACAAACTAAGAGCCTTGATAGGCCAAAACGCGTCATGATTAACAGTTTTCCAGGGGTTTTTGCCAGGGTTTTTAATTTGTTACCAATAAAAGTGCGTTTCATTCACTTTTGAATATCCTGGACACGAGTGCTGGAATTTTTCGTGAATTGTCTTAAAGTGATTTAGAACTGGTCTATCAGCGCCAGATTTCATACATGTCGCCCCATGTATCTGTCATCCAAACCGGCGCGTTTCGGACAATCTGTCCTTGTTTCTGGTTGCTGTGGATTGTGTTTTACTGAATTTTTATAGACAGAAGTAAAGATTATGGACTTTGATGAATGAAGTGCCGACACTGCATTGTTTGATTTGACCATGTTATCCGGCTGCTAAGTCTACAACCTTGTGTCGAGCACCCTATGAAAACTCATCGAAGGAAGGATCTTTATACGAAGCGAATGGTAAGCACCATGGTCCTCTTTGGTTTTTCTTTCACTTGCATCAGACCCAAAAATTGATTCTGACCCCAGAACACATAATCAGTCCAGACCCAAAATCCTAAAGCCAATGCCTTGGACCTCTACTGTATCCATCCTCCTTTAGCTCCACCCAGAATGTGTCCTGTCCCAGAGCAACCAAGCACCTAAGAGTTACAGGAAAGGGAGCGAAGTGCAACCCCAAAGACTTGCCTACTCCCTCCGAGACCCTGGAAGACCACTGAACATTGCTCTGATGAACGGTGGGTACCTGGGATCAAGCTAAGATCAGTCTTAGAGTCCTGAAAATTCTTGAAATATACTAGATTGTAGATGTAAAACTTTGCCTTGTGGTTGATATTTTGATAACAAAATTCAGCTATGTTGCATCCTATAAATCCAAATCTTCGACGTTGCATCCTACAAAGACCTGTTTGGGTTTTCTTTCACTTGCATTAGATCCAAAAATAGATTCTGACCCCAGAACACATAATCAGTCCAGACCCAAAATCCTAAAGCCAATGCCTTGGACCTCTACTGTATCCATCCTCCTTTAGCTCCACCCAGAATGTGTCCTGCCCCCGAGCAACCGAGCACCTGAGAGTTACAGGAAGGCAGCAAGAAGTGCAACCCTCAGAAGACTTGCCTACTCCCTCCGAGACCCTGGAAGACCACTGAACATTGCTCTGATGATCGGTGGGTACCTGGGGTCAAGCTCAGATCAGTCTTTCAGTCCTGAAAATTCCTTAAATATACTGCATGTAGATGTAAAACTTGTAGTTGAGTAGTGTCGTATAACAAATTCAGCTATGTTGCGTCCTACAAAGCCAAATCTGCTACATCTATATCCTGTAAAACAAAAAAAAGAAATAAAAAATGTAATCAGTTGTCGAACTAATTGTTCCTTTATGGAGTCTTAATTTCAGGAGGCAGCTAAAACACGTAATGTATCCGACGCTCATATATTTTTTATTGTTTTACATGTTCTGTTACAAGAATTTTATGTGGATACTAATGGCTTTTACCTGTATTTATGGCGGCTTCTTGTACTACGTCTTATACTAATACATCGCACTGATCAATACGCCGTGCTTTATTGCTTGTGTGCCTCACGTATAATATATAATATCAGCAATATACATTGCGTAATGATACTTAGAGGCAATTTCACACCCAAGAGTAAGAACACTGAGATCTATAGAGAGAAGGGTAATGTTATTAAAGAGGTCATGGTTCATGATTCACCGCATAGATTCCAGTATACCATTGACCAAGGGTTGCAGCACTTGTGGCAGCTTTCTCTGTCTATAGAAACCACCAGTACTTCAGGATGAGATGTTTAAGCTTTAAGGGGACCTGTCTGCTCTCCTGATATGCCCCTTTTAGTAAAAACTTGACTTACCCATGAAATAATGACTTGTCTAAGAACTCTGCATTTTGATGTTTCTCTGTTGTTCCTCCTGTAAACAGATCAAAATATTAACAACTTGTTAATTGGGCGTGTCCAGGCTCAGACTGGCCCACAGGGGAGCAGGAGAAACCCCCATTGGGCTCATGGTCATGGTGAGCCACTGAGAATAGCAGGTCAGGCATGAGATGCAGAAATAAAGAGTCATGTACAGTATCTGTAGGGTAAGCCCCAAGAAGCAACACCCTTGATGAGCCCCAAGTATCAACTCCACAGGTGGTACCCAAGAACTGGCTCCACTGGTGGGCCACAAGGATATACTCCACTGGTGGATCCCAAGCATCACCTTCACTGGTGGGCCCCAAGAATAAACTCCACTGGTGGGCCACAAGAATCAGCTCCACTGGTGGGCTCCAAGAATCAGCTCCACTGGTGGGCCCCAAGAATCAGCTCCACTGGTGGGCCCCACGATTCAACTACCCCTGTGGATCCCAAGCATTAACTCCACTGGAGGGTCCCAAGAATCAGCTCCATTGGTGGGCCACAAGGATATACTCTACTGGTGGATCCCAAGCATCACCTTCACTGGTGGGCTCCAAGTATCAACTCCACTGGTGAGCCCCAAGAATCAACTCCACTGGTGGGCACCAAGAATCAACACCACTGGTGGGCACCAAGAAGCACCTCCACTGGTGGGCACCAAGAATCAACTCCACTGGTGGCTCCAAGACTCAACTCCACTGGCGGGCCCCAAGAATAAACTCCACTTGTGAATCCCAAGCATCAACTCCACCGGTGGACGACAAGAATCATCTTCACTGGTTGGCGCCAAAAATCAACTTCACTGATGGATCCCAAGCATGATGAACTTGTTCCTAGGCCACAAAAAATTGGATGATGGAGTGCCAATATAAAGTGATAACAGCAACTAATGGGATCACCATAAGGGGACCAAATTGTTTTCTTATAAGCAGGGGACCCACTCTGAAAAGGGCGCCCCCATCCTAGTTGGCTGTCCCTACAAAAACTAGGTGCACAGTGTTTCCGACATAGGGTCCCAGGAGCCACATAGCCTAAGTGTCCACCATCTTCAGGGAGGGGATTTACCCTGTGTACCCCCTCCTCTGTACCCCAACCAAAAAATCCTAACCTTCTGTTAATTCCTACATGATAACACAGACAAGATATTGTTCCCAGCCAGTCATCGAGATGCCTCAGCCTCTGACTGTAAATTGCTTCAACCAGAAAAAAAAGGCTTCATTTGTCTCTCCCCCCCATCTTCTTTGATATCTTCCAAAATTAGTGAAGCAATGATATGTCACCCTCTTATCCAAAATAATGGTGCACCTGCCACATCCGCCCCCCTCTGCCCTTAGCCTATGGTCACCGTCACAGTAGGGGAGGCTTGAATTGGCGTGTCACAATAATGGCCATACGGTTGTTGTGGCTTTGGAGCAAGCAGGAAAGCATCGGTGCCAGCAGAAGGGAAACCAATTTTTTCTCCTTTTTTTTTTTTTTATCCGCCATCAATTTCTATGTTTCCATATAAGATATTGTGTCTGTAAAATTCTATTTACTGTAAGCTATATTGGACTCATGAAGAGCTTTGATTGCCGGTGAAGAACATTGCGGTATGATATAAAATTCTTCTCCTTATTAGATTGCTCATATTTCAGAAGAAATGAATAAATTCCCAAAGTGGTAATTCCCCCTCTCCTGCTGCAGGTGCTTATAACAGGTTCTTGTTCCGTACGGTCGCTGGCAGAGAAAGAATAAAAGAAGACGGAGGGGTGGAGGACGGGAATGAAACAAAAAGAGCCGTCCTCTGCTATCCACTAAGTACTTCGCTCGCACCCTCGTGCTATGTATCTTATTACCGAAACGGCATGAGAGTTATTTAGATATAATTGCTCGGCTGCTGCAGTATTTGGAATTGTACTATGTCGGAGCCAAGCAAAATCGACTGAAATACCTGCACGGAGTCAGCCAAAAAATCTCTGCAGATTTATATTGGCCCCGCCGAGGAATTTCTGTTTAACTTGTAATCAAAACAACTCAAATCTAGTTACTGTTTGCATAACTGCCAAGCGTCTCGTTCCGAGCAGTAGGCAATATACTCATGGCGTGACAGCCTGTCTTTCACATTTAAGCTGAACCTGCCAAAGCTTCACTATAAGGTAACTCGGTAAATTAAACAGCAACCAGCAAGGGCAAATTTTTTTTTAAAAAAGCCACCTTCTTTTAAACCCTTTGAAAATTTGGGCCTAAAGGGGGGCCCCATGACAAGGCCCGAGTTGCTGGTGCTTCAGGTGACTTTCTACTACATTGACCGTCGTGTAGTGCAAGCTGTTGAGATGTGGTGGAAATCATAATCATGGCAAAAATTTTAATTTTCAAAAATAATGTCTTAGATTTGTATTAAATGGGGGATTTAAAAAGAGTTTTGGTAACTTTTTTTGGGAAACCAAATTCCTGGAAAAAAAAAAAATTTTTTTTTGGTTTTTTTGGGGGGTCGGGAGTTCAAGCTGTTGAGATGTGGTGGAAATCATCATCGTCCAAAAAATGTTAATTTTAAAAATAATATCTTAGATTTTTATTAAATGGGACATTAGAAAAGAGTCTGGTCATTTTTGGTAAAAGCAATGTTCCTGGAAAAAGTTTTAGAGTATTTGGCCGTCGTGCAGTGCAAGATGTTGAGACGTGGTGGAAATCATCATCGTCCAAAGAATTTTAATTTTAAAAAATAATAAATTAGTCTTTTATTAAAAGGGAAGAAAAAGAGTTTTTTTAATTTTTTGGGGAAAAAACCAAAAATTCCTGGAAACATTTTTTTTACAATTTTTGGCAGTAACATC
Source organism: Phyllomedusa bahiana (assembly GCA_025379985.1). Lineage (NCBI taxonomy): Eukaryota > Metazoa > Chordata > Amphibia > Anura > Hylidae > Phyllomedusa > Phyllomedusa bahiana. The sequence continues at coordinate 9,294 of JAODAL010050525.1, forward strand.
ATCAATTTTTGTCCATCAACATCCCCAAAAAAATGTAAAAAGACAGTTCCATCAGAAAGGAATTTGGTGAATTTTTTGGGACAAAAGGGACATTAGAAAAGAAAATTTTTGGGAATTTTTGGTAAAACCAATATTCCTTTAAAAAAAATTTTTGAATTTTTGGCCTTGGGGGCAGTTTCAAGCTGTTGAGAAGTGGTGGGAAAACATCATCGCCCCAAAAAAGTTAATTTTTAAAAAAATATCTTAGATTTTTTTTAAAAAGGGGCATTTAAAAAAAGTCCCGGGCAAATTTTTTGGGAAAAGCTGGGTTTCCCGGAAAAAAAGTTTTTGAATTTTTTTTTCCCTTGTTTCGGTGCAAGCTGTTTTAATGTGGGGGGGAAAAACATCATCATCCCCAAAAAATTTAAAAAATTTTAAAAAAAAAAAATTTTTTTGACTTTTTTAAAAAAAGGGGGCACTAGAAAAGAGGGTTTGGGAATTTTTGGGAAAAGCAATATTTTTCCCGGAAAAAGTTTTTTAATTTTTTTTCCACGTGCAGTTCAAGTTTTTTGAACTTTGGGGGAAATCATCATCGTCCCCCCAAAAAATTTTAATTTTCAAAAATAAACTCTTAGACTTTATTAAAAGGGACATGAGAAAAAAATTTGTAATTTTTTTTAAAACCCCAAAATTCCTGGAAACCTTTTTTTTTCAATTTTTTGGGATAAAAATCATCAATTTTTTGGCCTCAAATCCCCCAAAAAAATGTAAAAAAGACAGTTTATCAAAAAATTTGGGGAAATTTTTACAATGGGACAATTTAAAAAAAATTTGGGGAATTTTTGGTAAAACCAATATTCCTGGAAAAAAAGTTTTAGAATTTTTGGCCGTTGTGCAGTGCAAGCTGTTGAGACGTGGTGGAAATCATCATCGTCCAAAGAATTTTAATTTTCAAAAATAATCTCTTAGACTTTTATTAAAAGGGACATGAGAAAAGAGTTTGTAATTTTTGGTAAAACCAATATTCCTGGAAACATTTTTTTTACAATTTTTGGCAGTAACATCATCAATTTTTGTCCATCAACATCCCCAAAAAAATTAAAAAGACATTCCATCCAGAAAGGAATTTTGGGGATTTTTGGGTACAATGGGGCATTTTTAAAAGAATTTGGTAATTTTTTTGGGAAAACCAAAAATTCCTGGAAAAAAAAATTTTAGAATTTTGGGGCCCTTGTGGGATGCAAAACTTTGAGATGTGGTGGAAATCATCATCGTCCAAAAAATGTTAATTTTAAAAATAATCATTTCGACTTTTATTAAAAGGGACACCAAAAAAGAGTTGGGTAATTTTTAGTAAAAGCAATATTTCTGGAAAAAAAAGTTTTAGGGCGAAATGCCCCCCAACTCCCAAAAAGCCAGTTTTTTGTTCTTTTTTTTCAGCGAACCCTTTTTTTTTTTACGCAATATTCTTTTTAAATGAACTGTCGTACACCAAAACAGGCGCATTATCCCCGGAACGACACTTTGTAATGCGCCTAAAAGGGCACTGTGCGCCCCGTCACAAAAAATCGACTTTTTTGGGCGCCTTACATATGTTATGCCCCCCCTTCGGGCAATGAGCCTCGATAGACGCACACCATATACTACCAATGATACGCTATGTGCCGCGAGTTGAGCAATGCGCCCTTTTTTGATACAATGCCCCCTCTTTTGATGCAATGCCCCCTTTTTTGATGCAATGCCCCCTTTTTTGATGCAATGCGCCCTTTTTGATACGATGTGCCATTTTAGGCGCATTAAGTTTTCATGCAAGGTAATAGCCAATTTTTTTAGAAAGTAACGGACTTTCAGGCGCACTTTTTACTGTTTTATGCGCCTACACACTGGCCCTAGATTACGCCACTTTTCGGACATGTCGCCCTTAGAGTTTTTGGCCATCGTGTAGTGCAAGCTGTTGAGATGTGGTGGAAATCATCACCGTCCCAAGAATTTTAATTTTCAAAAATAATCTCTTAGACTTTAATTAAAAGGGACATCAGAAATGAGTTTGGTAATTTTTGTTAAAATATTGCTGGAAAAAAAAGTTTTAGAATTGTTGGCACTATAATCATCAATTTTTGACCATCATCATCCCAAAAAATATTTAAAGAGACAGCTCCATCAGAAAGGAGTTTGGTAATTTCTGGTAAAACCAGTATTCCTGGAAACAATTTTTTTTTTAATTTTGTGGCAGTATTTTTTTTTTACCATTTTGGTCATCTTATGGAGTTAAAAATTACACGTAGAATCTTGTCCTTTTCTAGCGGTGATCAGCAGAGAAAGAAAACTCCTGAATGGCCGGGCAGATTAATCTCATTTTACTATAGCTGCTGCTTATCTGTATCACGTTAAAGACAGATAAGATTTGGGCAATAACCAGAACAATACATAGACGGATAAGAGGGAATGTTTTTCTGCACGGAGGATGGGGGTTTCTTTAGACTTATCAGGTCCTGATTTAAGCTGAACCTGGCAAAGCTTCACTATAAGGTAACCAGGTAAATTAAAGGGGTTGTCTCACTACATTGATTCATCTCACCTCAGTCCTGTTTTCTTGGTTTCACTTTGAATTGAGGGGGCGTGTTTGTTGGCTTCTAATAGGATGCAGTAGAAGCCCGGTCTGTAGCTATAGAAACCAGTGCTGGCAGCCTATCAGGATAGCCGCTTAAAACAGGGTCTGTAGCTATAGCGACCTGAGGAGCTGATGCCAGCCCTATTACAAGAGGGGATATCTCAGGTAGGAATCATTGTAATGGACACATATTGAAAAGTGACTTTTTTTTTGCTGAGATCTTTAACTAAAAAGCAAGGCGAATCAATGTAGTGAGACAACCCCTTTAAATAGCCACCAGCAATGGCAAAAAATTTTTTTAAAAAATCCAGCTTCTATTTTTGATAATCAGCCTAAAAGGGTGGACATAAAGAGGAGCTCCAGTTTGTTAGTGTTTTAGGTAACTTCCTACTACATTGGACTTTGTGCAGTGCAAGGTGTTGAGATATGGTGGAAACCATAAACGTATCAAAAAATAAATTTTCAAAACATTTTTTTATTAAAGGGATAAAGGGACACTGGAATATTGAGGACAGTTTTGGGCCTCCGTGCACAGGACAGAAATTGTAGAGCTTGAACAGGTTAAAAAGCGGCAACAGAAGAAATAAAGGAACTGGGTGGACTACAATACCCAGAAAGATTAGCAAGATTGGGGTTTCTTAGTTTATAGAAAACACAGCTTCAGGGGGACATAATAAATATGTGTAAATATATCAAAGGTCAATATAGAGATCTCTTACCAGCGATCTTTTAATCCAAGGACTGTATCCAGAACATGTGGGCGTCCTCTACACCAAGAGGAAAGAAGGTTTCTACATTAAACATATGAAAGGGATTCTTTACTGTAAGAGCAGTGAGACTGTGGGGACTCTCTGCCAGAGTAACATGTCATGGGAATTCATGACAGAGTTCAAAAAGGGTCTGGATACCTTTCTAGATGTAATAATAAAAAGTTTTAGTGACCAGGATTCTGGAGAAGGGTTCTGAGGACATTTCTAGATGTAATAATTATAACAAGTTATAGTGACCAGGATTCTGGAGAAGGGTCTGGATACATTTCTAGATGTATAATATAACAAGTTATAGTGACCCCAGGATTCTGGAGAAGGGTCTGATACATTCTAGATGTATATAGAACAAGTTTATAGTGGACCGGGATTTGGAGAAGGGTCTGGATACATTCTAGATGTAATAATAGAACAGGTTATAGTGACCGGGATTCTGGAGAAGGGTCTGGATAGAAAGAATGGAGAGAACACAGCGCTCACCTGTACTAGAAATTACCATAGAACAGAATGGAGAGAACACAGCGCTCCCCTGTACTGGGAACTACCATAGAACAGAATGGAGAGAACACAGCACTCCCCTGTACTGGGGAACTACCATAGAACAGAATGGAGAGAACACAGCGCTCCCCTGTACTTGGAAAACTCCCATAGAGCAGCCATGGAGGATCACACGCGATCCTCTGTACAGGGAACTCCCATAGAACAGAATGGAGAGAGAAACACCAGCGCTCCCCTGTACTCGGGAGCTGCCATAGAACAGAATGGAGTGAAACACAGCGCTTCCCCTGACTGGGATGCTGCCATAGAACAGATTGGAGAGAACCACAGCGCTCCCCTGTAGTGAGAACTCAATAGAAACTGAATGGAGAACACAGCGCTCCCCTGTTACTGGGAATTCTCATAATAACAGAATGGAGGAAGAACAACAGTGCTCCCTGTACTGGAAACTCTCATAGAACAGAATGGAGAGACACACAGCGCTCTCTGTACAGGGAACTCCCATAGACAGATTGGACGATGAAACTCCAGCGCTCCCCTGTACTGGGAGCTGCCATAGAACAGAATGGAGAGAACACAGCGCTACCTGTACTGAGAAACTCCAATAGAACAGATTGGAGAACACAGCGCTCCCCTTTTTATTGGAATTCTCTTAAAACAGAATGGAAGAGACACAGTGCTCCCTGTATGGAAAACTCTCATAGAACAGAATGAGAGAACACAGAGCTCCCCTGTTACTGAGAACTCCCATAGAATAGATATGGAGAGAAAACAGTGGCTACCCTGTAGTGGGAACTACCATAGAGGAGAATGGGACTGAGAACACAGCATCCTATGTTACTGGAAATCCTAAGAACAGTATGGAGAGAACACAGCCCCTCCCCTGTAGTGGGAAACTTCCCTTAGGCGAAGAATGAAGAGAAGGACAGCGATCCCCCTTGTACTGGGAAAACCATAGAACAGAATGGGAGGAGAAACACAGCGCTCCCCTGTAGTGGGAACTCCGATAAAGGAGAATGAAGATAACACAGCGCTCCTCTGTACTGGAAAATCCCATAGAACAGAATGGAGAGAACACAGCGCTCACCTCTACTGGGAACTCCTATAGAACAGAATGGAGAGAACACATCACTCCCCTGTAACGGGAACTCCAATAGAACAGAATGGAGGGAACACAGCGCTCTCCTGTACTGGGAACTCCCATAGAACAGAATGGAGAGAGCACAGCGCTCCGCTCTTCTGGGAACTCCTATAGAACAGAATGGGATGAGAAACACTGTGTCCCCTGTATCGGGAACACTCCATAGAGGAGAAATGAAGAGAACACAGCACTCCCCTGTGTACTGAAAAACTCGATTTAGAACAGAATGGTGAGAACACAGCGCTCCCCTGTACTGGGGAAACTCCCATAGAAACAGAATAGAGAAACACGCGCTCCCCTTGTACTGGGTACTCACAGAGAATAGCATGTAGAGAACAAATCACCTCACTGTAATGAGAACTCCAATAGAACAGAATGGAGAGAACACAGCACTCCCCTGTACTGGGAACTCCCATAGAGCAGAATGGAGAGAACACAGCGCTCCCCTGTACTGGGACTCCCATAGAAAACAGAATGGAGAGAACACAGCACTCCTCTGGTAATGGGAACACTCCCATAGAAGCAGAATGGAGAGAACACAGCCGATCCCTGTACTGGAACTCCCATAGAACAGAATGGAGAGAACACAGCACTCCCCTGTACTGGGAACTGCCATAGAACAGAATGGAGGGTTGTGCGCAAGCATGACCAGCTCTCCTTCCCAAAACTTTAAGAGGCCCTCTTCTGGAATAGGTGCAGAGGTATTACCCGCATCTATCAGACACTGATGGTGCATCCTAGTGATATGCCATCAAAGTCTATAGTGGGAACACCCTATTGTGAATGTAAGTATGTGAATAGGGGTGTATTATATTATAATATTGGGAAATGTTGGCTACCTTGACAGATTCAACTCTGTTACAGTTATACTCTCTACATAGTCACAGCACAGATTCAGACACATGGAGACCATAAATATCTTATCTCTTTTATTTTGTAGACCCCCCCAGTTATAACGCCTATAGCCAGTAATGTACACTACACTATGTTATAATAAACAAAGCAATTACCATTACCTTGCATATAATATTTTACTAGATACCATCTTTAGTTTTGGCCATAAACTCTGGCACCTGTACCTATGAGACTTTGATGCTATAACCTGGCAATACAAAAGTCTATGGTGGGAACATTCCTTTATCACCAATGGTCTTTGAGACATCAGCTGTATTTAACACATATAGTGGGGGTACGGAAAGTATTCAGACCACTTTAAATTTTTCACTCTTTCTTTCATTGCAGCCATTTGGTAAGATCCAAAAAGTTAATTTTTTTGGCTGGTAAATGTACACTCTGCACCCCCCCACCACCTCATCTTGAAAGAAAAAAAACAGAAATGTAGATATTTTTGCAAATTTATTAAACAAGAAAAACTGAAATTATTCTCAAGGTCTTAAGTTATTATTCATGATGACACTTTCTGTGGACGCCATAATTTAACTCACATGCTGTCCATTTCCTTTGATTCCTTCCTTGGAGATTGGTTCTACTACCTTCTGGAGTCCAGCTAGTGTTTAATTAAAACTGATTGGACTTGATTAGGAAAGCACACACCTGTCTATATAAGAACCTCACAGCTCACAGGTGCTGTCAGAGACATTTTTTTTTGAGAATCATGAAGTCTAAGGAACTGCCCAAGGAGCTCAGAGACAGAATTGCGGCAAAGCACAGATCTTGCCAAGGTTACAAAACAATTTCTACAGCACTTAAGGAGGGAGATGGGAGAAAGTTTCAAAAAGTCAACTATCACTGCAGCCTCCAGCAGTCGGGGCTTTATGGCCCCCAGAGTGCGGACGACAGAAGCCTCTCCACTCAAGTGCAACAACACATATGAAAAGCGCAGATGGAGCCTCTCTCAGTGCAAGACATAGGAAAGCGAGATGAAGCCTCTCCTAAGTGCAAGACATAGGGAAAGCCGCATGCAGACAGAAGCCTCTCTAAGTGCAAGACATATGAAAGCTGCAGGTACTGAAGCCTCTCCTCAGTTGCAAGAACATATGAAAGCCGCAATTAAAGCTGCAAAATTACACATCATGTATCCCAGACTATGAGAAATAAGATTCTCTGCTCTGAGGAGACAAATATTGAACTTTTTGTTGTTAATTGTAAGCGGTGGAGAAAACAGGGCCCTTGTCATCACCTGCCCAATACAATCCCAACAGTGACACATGGTAGGTGGCAGCATTCATGCTTTTATGGGGGGTGTTTTTAGCTGCAGGGACAGGACGAATGGTTGCAATTGAATGGAAAGATGAATGTGGCAAGAACGAGAGATCATGGATGAAAACATCTTCCAGACGCTCTGGACCTCGGACTGGGCCAAAGGTTCATCTTCCAACAAGCAATGACCCTAAGCCACAGCAAAAAATAACAAAGCAGTGGCTTCAGAACAAACTCTGTGCCCATTCTGACTGGCCCAGCCAGAGCCCTGACCTAAACCCAATTGGGCATCTCTGGAGAGACTTGAAAATGGCTCCACCAATGTTCACCAACCAACCTGACGGAACTGGAGAGGATCTGCAAGGAAGAGGCAGAGGAGCCCCAAATCCAGGTGGGAAAAGAACTTGCTGCATCATTCCAAGAAGACTCAGGGCCGTACTAGCTCAAAAGGGGCTTCTACTCAATACTGAGCAAAGGGTCTGAATACTTATGACCATGGGAGATTTCAGTTTCGCTTGTGTAATAAATTTGCAAAAATATCTACATTTCTGTTCTTTTTCCTTTCAAGTTTGGGTGCAGAATCTACATTACTGAGCAAAAAATTAACTTTTTGGATCTTACCAAATGGCTGCAATGAAGCAAAAAGTGAAAAATGTAAAGGGGTCTGAATACTTTCTGTACCCACTGTACATGTCTAGAGTCTCAGACTCATGTGGTCTTGTAGTCTCCCTCTTAAAGGTAATAATAATAATCAACCAATTACAATGCATCAAAAAAACCTGTCTATGCACAGTCAATCTTGGGTGCTCCGGCCATTAAAGTCTTCATAAAGGAAGGTGAACATGCTCGCTCCCTCCGTGATTTTGAAAATGTAAAAACTTCTTAGAAACTGTACATTCAGTAATGTTCAAAATTCTTTATTGGAGCGACTGATCGGAGAATGAAGTCATTGCCATCGCTGTGATCAGGAAGGATTTGTAGGTTATATAAATATCATAGGAACGTCTTAGATGTTGTGCTTTTTTTTTAATCTTTACAAGTAAATTTTTCGAGTAATGAAATATCAAACTGAATCTGCAGCTATTTCCTCCATGTCCATAGCAGAAATCTAACATATAGTTTCACTGACAGATACTTCAATCCACCTCTACCACCTATTCAGCTGTTTCCTTCATTCCAGACATGAAAAGCATAAAAACTTCAAAAATTTCCTATAATTAAAGAGCGTAGCGCATGGGAATATATTAACGAGTCATAGTTTTATTGATGTTCTTCTCTGCTGGATATTGGCAACACAGTGTTAAGTATAAACACCCTTCAGTGATGCCAGCATGGTGGCTCGGTGGTTAGTACTGTTGCCTTGCAGCAGTAGGCTTCTGGGTATGTGTCCAACCAAGGGCAACATCTGCCTAGAGTCCCCCCTTCCCTTTACCGCAGTCCACAACAGCATAATTAGGTTTCTAGTGCTGGAAAAATTGGGAAATTAGATATTAGGCAATCACTATAAAATGTATTTAATACCCTACTGATGCTATTGTTGTATTTCAACAAACAAAAACTCCATATGTCACTCTTTATTGCAGTCAGCAATGGGATTGCTTAGCGGTGACTTGTTCATTGCTCTGAGGTGTGGGCTCTGGGTTGGTTCATCTACTGTTCTGAGATATTTGCTCAGAAGTGGCCAATCCGTTGATCTGAGATTTTGGCTGTTGGGTGGCCAATCCATTGTTCTGAGGTCTTGGCTATGGGGTGGCCAATCCATTGATCCGAGGTCTTGGAAAATGGGGTGGCCAATTTATTGTTCTCAGGTCTTGGATATAGGGTGGCTAATTGATTGTTCTCAGGTCTTGGAAAATGGGGTGGCTAATCCATTGTTCTGAGGTCTTGGCTATGGGGTGGCCAATCCATTGATCTGAGGTCTTGGCAATGGGGTGTCCAATCCATTGTTCTCAGGTCTTGGAAAATGGGGTGTCCAATCCATTGTTCTCAAGTCTTGGATAAAGGGTGTCCAATCCATTGTTCTCAGGTCTTGGAAAATGGGGTGTCCAATCCATTGTTCTCAGGTCTTGGATACTGGGTGGCTAATCCATTGTTCTCAGGTCTTGGCAATGGGGTGTCCAATCCATTGTTCTCAGGTCTTGGCTATAGGGGGGCTAATCCATTGTTCTCAGGTCTTGGCTATGGACTGGCCAATCCATTGTTCTCAGGTCTTGGCTACAGCAGGGTTACCAGTCCATTCCTCTAAAGCCAGTTCATTGTTCAGAGGTTTTGGCTTTAGGATGGCCAGTTCATTGTTCAGAGGTTTTGGCTCTATCACCAGTCCATTGCTCTGATATCTGGATTCAGGGGTGACCAGTCATTTATTCTGAGGTCTTGACTATAGGGTGGTCAGTCCATTGTGGTGAATATTAGACTTGAGGGTGGACAGTCCATTGTTGTGAGATTTAGGTTTAGGGGTCGTTCATCAACTGAGATATTTTCTCGAGGTGGCCATCTATGGTTCTTAGGTCTTGGCTATGGGGTGGCCAATCCTTTCCTGTAAGCTTTGGCCACAAGTTTGGCCAGTCCTTTGTTCAAAGGTTTTGGCTCTATGATTAACAGTCCATTGCTCTGAAGTCTGGATACTGGGGTGACCAGTCAGTTGCTCTGAGGTCTCGGCTATAAAGTGATCAGTCCACTATGGTGATGCATTTTGCTTGGGGATGGACAGTCTTTGCTCTGAGTTCTGGGTTTATGGGTTCTGAGATATTTGCCTGAGGTGGCCATCCATTGCTCTGAGGTCTTGGCTAGTCCATTGTTCTGTGGTTTTTGCTCTGGGGAGGCTAGTCCATTATTTTGAGGTTTTGGCTCTAGGACAGCCAGTCAATTGCTCTAAAATGTGGACTCAGAGGTGACGAGTCAATTGTTCTGAGGTCTTGACTATAGGGTGGACTGCAGATTCGGAATGGTCCACAATGGAGTGGTGGAAACCCAAAGTGGGTCCTTAGGCATTGTGGGCCTTTGGGCATGGCAGGTCTAGGGCTGCATTTCAGAGTGCATGAGTCATGTGCATTCATGTGTTGTAGGTTGGTCCACAAGAATTAACTCTACTAGTGAAGTCCAAGAATCACCTCCATTGGTGGGCCACAAAACTCAACTCCACTGGGAGGTCCAGGCACCCCAAGCCGACACAGGTGGTCAGTCCATTGTAATAAGCACTGGACTTTAGGATGCCCAGTCCTTTGTTGTGAGGTCTGGGTTTAGCGATGGCTCATCACTTGTTCTGAGCTACTTGTTTGATGTGGGCATCCATTGTTCGGAGGTCTTGGCTCTACAGTTGCCAGTCCATTCTTCTAAGATCTGTACTTGAGTGGTGACCAATCCATTGTTCCGAGTTCTGGGCTAGGGTTTCGCCAGTCCAGCGTTCAGAGGTCTTGGCTCTACAGTTGCCAGTCCATTCTTTTAAGATCTTTACTTGAGTGGTGACCAATCCATTATTCGGAGATCTGGGCTCGGGGGTGGCCAGTCCAACTTTCAGAGGTCTGGACCCAGGGGTGGCCAATCAATTGTTCTGAGGTCTTGACTCAGGAGTGACCAGTCCATTGTTCTGTGTTTTTGATCTTCGGGTGGCCAATTCTCTGTTCTGAGATTTTGTCTCTGGGGTGGTCAAGTCCAATGTTGCAATGCTCATCGTAAGACAGATATGTATATACAATAAACAGATACATAGATATAAGATAGACAGACAGACAGATAGATAGATAGATAGATAGATAGATAGATAGATAGATAGATGTGGGATAGATACATTTTCATTAAGATAGGAAGTTTTAAATTGTCTCTACATGAATATGTATTTATGTAAAGATGTAAACATATGATATTATATTAGAATATAATGAGCAACCAAGACTTCTAAAAATAGGCCGAACATCCTGATTTAAAGCAACCACTCCCACTGTTAATCTTCCCATGCGATACGCTTAATAAATTTAGAATGCAAGTCCTCGGGCTACTTCCTCCCTGTGTTCCCCTTTAAGGAGAGTTGTCTGAATGTGAGCCTATTAGTAAAATTGCCCTGTAGGAAACACATTAGAGAGGTCTAAGGCTTCAACTGCAGCCGTTAGATTTATCCTCATTTCTCAGCATATTAAGAGGTTCCCCTTTTAACCAGATTAGCGTGTTTGCATTATCAATGATGCATGCAGGATGTACAAAATTCATTTAACTGGCTGCTCATTGTGGGACTTGACCATTCTCCCTTTGTCTTGAATCAGACAGAAGTCGCTGCTTATCTGGAAAATTACAAGAAGAAAAAAGACAGATAGATAGATAGATAGATAGATAGATAGATAGATAGATAGATAGATAGATAGATAGATAGATAGATAGATAGATAGATAGATATGGGATGGATAGATAGATACACAGATATTAGAGAGACAGATATTAAATACATACAGCAATGAATAAAGAGGGATAGATATGACACAGATCTGTCATTGTTGTCATAGTGATATGAGTTGATGGTAGATAAAAAAGTAGCTAGATAGCTACAAATTAGCTGATAAAATAGATAGATAGATAGATTGATAGATTGATAGTAGGATGATAGATAGTATGGGGTTGATAGTGGGTAGAAAAGATAGGGGGTAGATAGATGATAGATTGATAGTAGATAGATAGTAGTAGATAGATAGATAGATAGTAGATAGATAGATTGGGATAGATAGATAGATTCGAATTTCATTTCAAACATGTCCTTAAGGCACCTTTAATGTAATATGAAAAGCACATTTCCTTGCTTTATTTTCATGTCTACAAAATATGTGGAGCAGCCTAGATGGTTAACAAGCTTTGAAAATGATTTTATGCACCCATCACCTAATCGTATTAACCTGCAAAGTTCTACATAGAAAATTATTTCCTTAATAAATGAAGGCAAGAGTTCATTAAAGAACAATAACAGCCACTAGCAATCTATGTCATCCCTGTTTATTCTTTCTATGTACCTAGATATCATTATATATAAGTATAAAGATAGATTATAGAGGAATAGGTAAATAAATAACCGATGATAAGAAAAGAAAAATTAAAAAATATATAGATGAAAAAAATTCTATAATAAAATTAAAAAGATTAATAGGTAAATGGTAATTGATGGGAAAAGAAAGAATAACTTGGTATAGATAACGTTAGATATAAAAAAAATGTTGATAAATGCTTGAAAAGTATAATGAACATACATAGATGACAGAGACATATAAGATAGATAGATGATAGAAGATGAAGATATGATGATAGATAGATAGGTAGTAGATATGAGATAGATGATGGTAGATAGATAGATAGTATGAGATAGATAGAAGGTAGACAAAAGGAAAATTTTAAAGGTAAACAAATATTGATGTATAAATAAATATATAGATGGATAATTGATAAGGTACAAGTAAAGAAGGATAGAATTATAGATAGACAGATGTGAGAAAGGTAGATGAATAGATAATTGATACATCCATACATCTCTGCTCTAATTTCCAGATACTCCCCCCACGAACCTCCGCCCCTCCAGGCCTTCTTTGCTCTTCCCTATCAGCTCCTTCACAAACGTCTCCAGGATTTCTTGTGTTCCCCATACTGGAATCACTGCCCCAACACCTAGACTCTCCCCCCCTTTCACCCGCTTCAAAAGCAACCTGAAAAACCCCCTCTTTTAGGTTGCCTATGACCTGAATAAAACCGCTGTCCTACACCCCACAAAATATCTGCCCCCCACCTTTGTCTTTTCCCCCTTCCCTTTTAGATTGTAAGCGTTGGCGGGCAGGGCCCTTCTCCCTCTGTACCAGTTTTTAGTAGAGATTGTCCTATTGTAGATGTTTGACTTATGTTATGTATGAAAACCCCTGAATGCGGGGCCCCGGAATCAATGGCGCTATAAAATAAATAATAATAATAATAATAATAATAACATATAGGAAAATCTAGATAGATGTATAAATATATAGGTGGATAATTAATAGAAATAGGTATAGGTAGAGGTAGATAGTAGGATATAGATAAATAGATTATAAATGAATAAATAACTATAGATACATATAGGTAGGTTTAGATAAATATAGATGTATAGTAATACATAGAGATATAATTGTTAGCTATAGGTAAATGTATAGATTATAGATGAGTAGATAAATGGATAAATTAGAAAGTAAAAAAAGTAAGAAAGGTATGATAAAATGATGTAATAGATGTAAAAAGGAATATTTTGTGGTTAATTGACAGATATGGGTAATTGATAGTTGGTATAGAGGTTGAAGATAATGAAAATAGACAGATAGATAGATAGATAGTAGACATGGGAAAAAATAGAGATGATGTGATGATAGATAGACATGGGATAGATGATGATAGATAGACATGGGGTAGATACATATGGGATAGTAGATAGATAATAGATAATAGAAGATGTAGATGATAGATAATATGGGTGGATAGTAGTTGTTAGGGATAGATAGTTTGAATAGTTAGTAGATAGTAGGGTGGATGTAGATTGGATAGGGTAGATAGATAGATAGTGTAGATAGATAAGTAGATAGTAGATAGATAGTAGTAGATTGATAGATGATAGATGTAGATGATAACAGATTAATAGATATGAGATAGGTAGATAGGTAATTGATAGATAATAGATGATGATAGATGATAGATAGATGTAGTTTAACAGATTAATAGTATGAGATAGGTAGAAAGGTAATTGATGATTAGCCCAATATATATATATTGTTTTTATAAAGGCCCATTAAAAGTTTGTAATTTATGTGCATTTAAAGGGGAAAAAGGAAAAAAAAAAGGTGGTCCAGCTGCTCTCAGTAATAAGGATGTAATAGTGGAGTTTGCCCCGCTATGTGGTGGGGAATTGATTTGAGCGTTTTAAAAGGGGTTTAAAATTCAAAATCAGAGATTTGCAAGGCCTGCTTTTGGAACTGCCATCTGGGAACATGGTTTTTTTTCAATATGGGGTTGTTGCAGGGGTTACAAGCTTTTGGGGGAAAAGTTCGTTTTATTTTTTTAATTTTTTTAAGAAAAACCAAAATAGATTTGGGGGTAATTTTAAAAATTTTTTATGGGGAAAAGGGGATGGATATTTGGTGTTTGGGAATTAGGGGGAAAAGGATGTCAAGGTAAAATTTGATGGGGACCAAAATTGATACAAAAATAAAATTAAAGATTTAAAAGTTTTTTGAGGGGGAAAAAAAAAAAAATTATTTTAGAGAAGAGAAATGGGAAAGAATTACAAAAATTTCCAAAGCGATGTTTTTTTTTGATTTTAAAAATTTAATTTTAGAAAGGGGGTGGTTTTTTAAAAGGGTCAAAAATATTAAACCTGTAAACCCTTGTTTCCTTTTTGAAAGGGAAAAAGAGGGGGGAAATTGAAAAATTTTAGGGAAGGACAGAAAGAAAAAATTTTAAATTTTGTTTAAATTTAGAAAAATTTAAACCCCTTTTTTTGGGTTAAAAAAAATTAAAAATATTTTTTTTTTTAAGATTGGGGTTTTAATTTGAAAAAAATTTTAGTTTTTTGGGGGATGCAAAAAAAATTTTTGAGAGGGGCGAACTTAAATTTTGGGCCCCAAAGCAAAAAAACAGGGGGCCCAAAGGGGGGTTTTTTAAAACTGGAAAATTTTTTAAATTGGGGGGGGTTTGGGGCCCCCTGGTTGGGGGAAAGTGGGAAGAAAAAAAATTGGAAATAGTAGTGGATAGATAGATAGATAGATAGTTGATAGGGGGGATAGTTTAATAGATGAAAAGGGGATAGATTGATAGGGATAGATAGATATGGGATAGATAGATAGATAGTTTGATAAAAAGGGGGATAGATGATGGGGTTGATAGATAGAAAATAGGATAGATAGATGGGGGATAGTAATAGATAGATAAAAAGGAAATAAAAGATAGAGGGGAAAAAAGGGAAAAAATTTTAAAAAGATAGATAAAAGATAGATAAATGCTGATAGATTAAAGAAAATAATGGGAAAAAATATGAAAATGGAGGGAATAGAAAAAACATATAAGGTTAAAAATGATAGAAAATAGGAAATAGAAAAACAGATGGGTAAATTATAGATGTATAGTTTATGGGTTTTTATAATTTTTTAGAAAAGGGAAAAGATCGTTTTAGATAGTTTAAGATACTAGATAGGGGGATGGGATAGATAAAAATGGATAATGGGGTGGGGATAGTTAGATAGATAATAGGGGATAGATAGATAGTTTTAGTTTTAGATAGATAGATAGTAGATAGTGGATAGATGGTAGATATCTGATGGGGAAAATTGATACATAATAGAAAAATTAAAAAAGATGATATAAAGTTGAGATAGTTTTAAAATTCAAAAATTGTTATAGAGAAGAGTTATGGGGGACGATATTACAAAAATTACTTTGGCGATAGAAAATTTTAGATTATAAATAAATAGTTTGGAGAGGTAGTTTAAAAGATAAAAATTATTGGGGATTTTAAATATAGTTGAAATCTGAAAGATGGGTGTTAAAGATGATTTTTTAATGATATGGGACAGATAGTTTGATAGATAGATAGGTTAGATAGATAGTTAGGATAGATAGATAGGGTGGATAGATAGATAGGATAGATAGATAGGGATAAAAATAGATTAAAAGATAGATAGATAGAAAGGGGGTAGAAGTTTTGGGAATGGATAAGGTTAAATGGGAAGTTATGGGAAAATAGTATGGTATTTTTAGTGGAGGGGGGTTTGGGTAAAATTTTGGGCCGGGGGTTTTTACCTCTGCCCAAAAGATGTTTGGGTATTTTAAATAGATAGAAGATAGTTGATAGATAGATAGATAGATGATGATAGATTGAAATATGGGATTGATAGGGGTAGATAGATATGGGATAATAGATAGAAATGGGAAGATAGATAGATAGTAGATAATGAAAATGGATAGATAGAATTTGAAGGGTAGATAGATAAAGATAGATATGGGATGGGTAGTTGATAAAATAGATGATAGATAGGGTAGATAGATGGGTAGATAGATAGATGGGGAAAAAAGGGTAAGAAGTCTTTGGGAAAAGGGAAAAGTTTAAAAAGGAAATGGTAGTGGTAATTTTTAAATGTAATTTTTTGTAGGGGGTTTGGGGGTTTTTAGGGTGTGGGGGGGATGATTTGGAAAAGATGCCCCCGGGTAGAGATCGATTTGATAGATAAAAGATGAAAATAGTAGATAGTAAAAGGATAGGGGTAGTAGATGAAAGATATGGGATATGGAATTAGATTGGGTGGGTGGGAAAATATGTTGATAGGTAGTTTAAATAGATTGATATGGGAAAAGAATAGATAGATAGATAGATAGATAGATAGATTTGGTAGGGTTAATTTTTTTTGGGATAAAAATAGATATTTGGATAGATGATAGATAGGGTAGATAGGAAAAGATAGATAGATAGATAAGGATAGATGATAGATTTGATAGAATTTTGGATTGATAGATATGGGGTTTGTTTGGGTTAGTTAAAAGGGTGTAGATAGTATGAGAATTTGATAAAATATGGTGATAAGATAGATAGAATTTAGGGTAGTAGGGTGGGTGGGTAGAAATTTTAATAAAATTGATAGATATGGGTAAAAGGGTAGATAGAAAGTAGAAAAGATAGTTTGGTTAAAATATGGATAGATAGATATGGGTAGAATTAAAATAGAAGATTGGGTAGATAGATAAAAGGGAAGTAGTTTTGATTTGATAGGGGAGATGATAAGGGATAGATAGAAGTCTGGGAAAAGTAGATAGATATGAGATAGATAATTTTGGGATATGATAGATAGATAGATAGGGTAGAAAGATAGATAGGGTAGATAGATAGATATGGGAAAAGATAGTTTAAAATGGGATAGATAGTTTGATTATTTGGGTTGTAAATGGGATAAAATTTAAAAAGGGAAAAGGGTAGATAGAATGAAAAGATTTGAAAAAGAAAAGATAGAATAGGGGAGATAGATAGATAGGTTATGAGGGAAAAGAAAAGAAAAAGAAAAAGAAGAAGATAAGATAGATTGGGGTTGTTTTTATAGATAGATAGAAGGGTTATTTAGGTTTTATTAAAAAATGCTTTTTAAATAAAAAAAAAAATTGAATAGGTAATTAAATTAATTTTCTTTTTAAAAAGAAAAAAATTTGTTTTGGATAATTTTAAACAGATTTTATGGATTATTGGACTCCAAAATTTCTAGAGCCTATATACATACCCGCAGTTTAAAAAAAAAAATTTAGTATATCTATTTGTGTTTGGCCTATCCGATATCGGATACACCCTATCCTGTATGGGTGTTTGTAGAAAAATAAAAAAATATACACCCACACATATTAAATTTAAAAAATATATATTTTCCCGTAATTGGGGGCCCAAAAATCCCTAAAAATTGGGTTCCCCTTCATCAGGAAGAAGCAATAGACGGGCCCTGATATATATTCGGTTGTAGCAGCAGAATTTGCGGGTTTCCCTTTTTTGCTGCATTTTTTTCTATTGTTTCCTTCCCCTTTTTAAGGGCTTTTTTACACTTTTTTTGACCCATCTGCTATCCGGGGAAATAAAAATCCAGCAGCCATTTAGACCTGTGAATGCCAGATTAAAGGGGAAATTTTTAAAAGGGAAAATTCACACATCATGTTTGAATAAAAAGTATTCAGAAGGGTTTTTTCTTCCTCCCTGGGAATCGCCCCCATGGGTCAACCCCCCCCGTATTTTCTAGAATACCCCCAAAATTAAAGTTTTCTGTTGGGTTTTCTTGTCGCAAAATAACCCGAGCTTTTTTCCCAAATTACAGAAAGCCTCCAGGGGGAATTTCCCAAAACCTCGGCTGCGTCTTGTGCAAATTTTTGTTTAAAAATTGTTGCT
>JAODAL010050526.1:0-27340 GCA_025379985.1 Phyllomedusa bahiana
ATGATTAGAAATGGATGCATTTTTCTTTATTTATGATTGACATATTTTGCTTTTTCTCTCTTTGAAGATACCTGCACCCTTACATACTTGCAGAGAGGCCAAGATGATGAAATGACCCATAATGGCTGCAACCCAATGAGTCCACAGTTGCCTTCCAAATAAGTGTACTTACTGCAAAACTCCCTATTGTTTACAATTCATATGCACTTGTATTCAATGAAAGATTGTGTTTCCACTTGTAAAGGTTGGTGTCCTGCTCATTATGACACCTTTTGTGTTCATGTTGTTTATTTGACATTTGATTGTACACTAACATAAGTAACTGCACATGTAATAATAAGAAAATAAAGAAGATATTCTGACAATTTTAAAAAAATTTTTAAAAATTTTGGGTAAATAATTTAATTAATTGATTGTCCTGTAGTAAAAGTTATAGCAGATCGGAGAGTCTAGCACCTATAGAATTTAGCAAGGACATGTAAGAAGTTCAGCCAATAATTAGTCATCTAAATTTCAACCTACTGAGAGTTATGTTAACGTCCCAAAATGTCATTGATTTTCTAACTTGACAAATTAAAGCCCGTAAAGGGGTTTTCCCCCCCAGCGTTTCACGAGCCTGCTCCCTCACTTCAGACCCCTTTTCCGTTTAATTGTGGGAGGTCCCCCAAGTGCTGACTTTTCGCTTTTTTTTCAGTTGGCTTAAAGAGGACATTGGTATGGAGGATTTTTTTTACAGAAAAATTAGAAGCTACAAAAAATGTAAAAGGGTTAAAGTTGTCGCTAAGAAGCATAAATAAGCTACTTTTTGCTGATTAGACACAGCAGGGAGTAACATCACCATCCTGGCCATTACTAAAGCAAAGAGATGTTTTCAGTAATTATAGAAACTTTTTTAAAAAAAACTGGAGAAAAAAATTGAAAATCTGAAAGAAAAAAAATTTAAAACGCCAAATTTTTTGGGATGATCTTTATTTACCCTTTCCTCATGTTTTTAATCCTTAAAAACCCCAAAGGACAATGGGCATGTCCCCGGGGGGCGTTAAGGGGTTGAGCGGGAGTTCACCCGGGAGTTTCGCAGGTAGGGAGGTGTCGCAATACCACACGTTTAACCCTTAGATCCATGGAAAAAATTGGGTGCAGCATCTGAATCAATGGAAAACGGTGCCCCGGGACCTTCCTCATGTGGGGCACTCGCAGCAAAAAAGGGGCACCCCGTCACTTAACATGGGGCAGGAAAACCTTGGAAGGCTTCCTTACTGCCATTTTTTTAAAATTTTTCCCCTTCTGGCCCCAGAAGGAAGTGGGGAAAGCACCATCTTTTACACCCTAAAAGATTAGAATCATTAGTTGTATAAATGACAACCCCTAGTGATAAGTACCTAAGGGCCAAAGTTAAAAAAAAAAAAAAAGGTTTCATGTATTAAAAAAATAAAAAGTTCAAATCACCCCTTTTCCCATTTTTTTCAAATAAAAAAAAAAAATATAAAAAGTTTCGCATTTTGGTATCACTGATCCAAAAAAGTTTCTTATTAAAAATTTTAAAATTCATTTATTCCCAAAGTGAAAACCGTAGAAGGAAAAAAAAATTTAAAAAGGGCCAAAAATTTAAATTTTTTGCCCTTTCACATCCCCTAAAAAATTTGGAAAAAAACTTAAAAGGGGGGTTATCGTTTGGCTGCTCGTGTGTTTTAGTAATTTTTCTCAGATGAGTTTTTTAAATCCCGGGGCCCTGTCTCTCTGTCCCGCAGGGCGTGTCTCTCCCCCAGGAGGGGGGTTCCCCCTTTACTGAATAACTTGGGGGACATTTATCATTTTGTTTTTAAAGCGGGGGATGCAGAAGGTTGTTGGGTTTTTAAACAGCTCTTTTAGCCTTTCCTTTCCGGTTTTTGTCCCGCACCTTTTAGGCTCCCCAAATCCCGCAAGCACCCTTTTTAAATTTTCTTTGTTTACACACAATGAAAGGCCCGCAGCTGTTAATTCAGTGGGGTAAAATTTTCCCAAATTTTTTAAATGGGCCCAACCCGGTTCCCTTTTCTCAAACCCCAAAGTCAGCTTCAAGTAAAAAATCTCTGCTTGCTGTAAATGAGTGAGTGGAAAACAATGGGGGGAAAAGCAAAATTTAGCTTTGAGGAGAAGGGCCCCGCTCAGCCGGGAAATTTACATGGGCTATGGTGAGAGGTGAGCAGTGATAGCTATTGCTTTTAACCGAAGGGGTTTGGGTTCTAGTCCCCACGGGTATTTTTTTTTTTTTTCCCCCCAAAATTCTACCATACTAAATTTCCAATATGTAGAGAGCCCTAAAATTATTTTTTTTAATCTCTAAATGATATTATATATACACATACGGGCTCCCTTATATGTCTCCCCCCCCCAGAATTATGCTTGTATCAGTTTTGGAAGTGTTTGGTTGATGCAAGGTTGGACATATATGGGGGAGCTTTGGGGTGTGTATTGAAAAAAATTATGATGTCTACACTATATTTTCAATCTTTAAATATGTGTAAAAAATTTTAAAAAAAAAAAAAAAATTAAATGATGGGGTTAAACCCCCCAATCTATCTTGGGGGCAAATCACCTAAGCACTGCGTCACAAGCAGCTTTCACAGAACGTTTTGACCCTTATTTATCATAAGGTGTATGTCTAAGGAGGGGGGCTTGCTTTAGATTGGGAAACGAACGCCTTCTTTCCAAGTAGCAGCTTAAAGGGGTGTTTCGTTTGGCTGTCGTACTGTTCAGCAATTTTCTCAGATTGATTTTAAATTCCAGGGGGTGTTCTCTGTAGAGGCATGTCGCTCCCCCAGGAGGGTGTCTCCCTCACTAAAGAATGTGACATCATCATTTTGTTTAAAACAGGGATGCAGAAGGTTGTCTGGTTTAAAAAAGCCTTTTGCCTCCTGCACTTATTTTTGCAGCCTTGAGGTCCAAACTCCCGAAGCAGTTTACACCAATGAAAGCCCCGAGTGTTACTTGTAGTGTGTTCATCCAATTTTTACGACAACAGGCAGAGATTTTTTAATAACTAAAAAGTCAGCTTTAAGTAAAGATCTTTGCTTCCTGTCAGTGAATTTTAGTGAAAAAGGGGGGGGGGGAAGCAAATCGTTTTAGAGAAGGCCTGCTCAGCTTGTAACTAACTTGGGTGGTGGTGCAGAGGTAGAACATGTAGGGCTTTGCTTTTACAACGAAAGGGGTTTTGGGGTTCTGTCCTATGGGTATTTTTTTTTTTCCCCCAAATTCTAACCCAAAAAAGTCATATGAAAAAGTTTGGGCCCCCCTATTAATCTAAATCTTTTTAAATTAAAAATTTTGGGGTTTGCAAAAGCCATTTAATTTTGATATATCTAAAAAAAAAATATTGACTTTTTGTACAATAAACCTCATTTCAATCCGGAAATATTACTTTTTCCATAGTTATTAGATTTTCAAATTGAAATGGCTGTTGCAAACCCCCAAAAATTTTGAATTAAAAATGATTAAGATTAATAGGGGTCCCAAATTTTTATAGGGAGTATGTAGAGACCCCAAAAAATATATATGTTAATTCTATAATGTATATATAACTAAGGGCTCCCCTATATCATTTTCTCCCCGAATATTGCCAGGGGCGTTGCTAGGGTTCCAAAACACCCGGGGCTGGGCCTTTAGTTTTTTTGAGTAGGACTGGGTGCACAGCCTTTTTTTCACGCCACTTTGTGAACTCGCCATGTTTATTTTTACAGAGAAAAAACCTTTGTTCCTGCCCAAAAATTTTTTGCAATTTCCACAAGTTTCCCACCCATCTCCTCAGCAGTCCGCACAATGAAAATCACCCCTGCAAATCTGCTTTTAAAAAAAATCTCACCTCTGTTGACAGTGAAATACCTAAAAATAATCAACAAATAATCCCGTACAGAAGCAAATACATCAGACGAATCAATGTTACTAAAAATTTTATTAAAACCCCTAAAAAAACCAAGCCCCAAAAACTATTACTTTTAAAGGATCAAATAAAAATCCCGGGGGGGGGGGGCTATGACCAAACGGACCACCACATGTGTCACAGGCTTGAAGACATTTCCACCGCCATACAGTGCCCATAAAAAGGGTAATACTAGTTGGGGTAGGTCAGAGAAGTATAAGTGTTACACTGCGTTCTTTTGGTACTTCAGGAGACGTCTTGAAGATTTGTTCTCTTTCTCTTCTTCTTCCCCTTTGTCCCAGACGCCATGATGATTTACCGCCCACAACTCTTCACTGAAAAATTTGACAAAACAAACATCTTAGATTCTCACTGATCAGGATTCTCTAAAAATTCCTATCTTATACAAACTCCCCATCTATAGTGCCCCAAATGGTAATAATTCCCCCCTTGTGCCCCCAAACGGTTATAGGGCTCCCACTTGTGCACCGAGTTTTGTTTTGTTTTGAAAGCCAATAAGGAAGTGTGAAATTCCCCTAGAAAATATGTAGGCACATCCCCAAATGTAGGTGCCCTCGTTAGGTAGCTAAAGTTAGGCCCCCCAATAGATAGGTATCTCATTCCCTATTTGTAGAAAGGAGTTATATGGGCCCCAAAGAATAAAAATATAAGTGGAAATATAGACCCTATTATGCAGTTATATGGCCCTGTGGTAGTTTTACCCCCCTGTAGGTAAATATTTCCCCACTGTACCCAGGTTTTAGCCCCCTGTCCCAGTAGTATGCCCCCTTAGCCAGGAAAATATGCCCCCTTTAGCCAGGTAATATGCCCCCCTCAGGTAATATGCTCCCGATAGCCAGGGAATATGCCCTCTTTACCCCAGAAATATCCCCCCATGCCAGGGTATCCCCCAATAGTCAGGTGATATCCCCAATACCCAGGTGATATGCCCAATACCCCGGTAAAATCCCCCCCTTTAGCCGGTTTAAATATCCCCCCATAGACGGTAATATCCCTTTTTCCCTAAAAAAAATAAAATAAAAAAAAAGCTATTTTCCCTCAGCCCGGTCCGCGGTTCAGGGTCGGGGTGGTGAAAGGTGTAAGCGGGTAACGTCACCACGGCGTTTTCGCCCTGACGCAGGGTCCGGGGTGCGCGGTGCAGAGCGCGGTTAGAGGACTCAGATCAAAGGGGGCATGAGGAAAGCGATGCGTATCCCCGGCGACGCCGCGTGTATGCGGGCGTATTTTCTCTCATGCTGCCCCCAGGCACTGGCTTGAAACTCCCCCCAATTTGTAATGTATGGGTTCCCCAAGCGTTTGTTTTTTTTGCTTTTTTGGGGGTTTTCCACCCCCAAAAAAAACTTCAAAAAATTTACAGTAAAAAAGACTCCCCTTTTTGCTATGTTTTAAAACAGCGTCATTTTTTTTGACGGGGAAATTTTTTACTTTAAAATTTTTGCGAGGGCCCGGTATTTTTCCACTGCGTTGCAGTGCTGCAACCCCTGTAGCTACACCAAATTGGGAAAAGTGCAGGTGCGTTTTTTATGCATTTTGGTGCATAAAAAGTGCATTTTACAACAACAAAAGGCACATAAAAAATATAGCCATACACTCACATATTAACATACTACATTTATATACAAAAATGCACACACTCACATAGACACACACTTGTAACTAACCTGTAGACTTCGGTGGTGGGGGGGTCATGACACAGAAGAGCTGCTCCTGGATAGTGCTGATGAAACCCCAGGCGCAGGGCGGACACAGCATAGACAGTGAGGAACTTCTTGCCTCTGAGCTCATCTCCAGCCGTGCTGTCAGTGCGCCCCCTCCCCATGCTCCCTGACCCGACAGACAGCAGGCTCTGCTGCAGGTGCTCCTGAGCACCATGGACTGTGGAGCAGCCGCAGCAAGAGTAGTCACAGCACACAGCTTGTCACAAAGCTGCCCAAACCCTCTCCCTCCACACAATGCCCCGAATGAATCTGCCTAGCGACGCCCCTAATATATATGCATTGTATCACGTATGTTGGAAGTGCTTGGTGTGACTACAAGGATGGGACACTATATAGGGGAGCTTTGTGTGTGTGTATGAATAAAATTATAGATGTCTACACATATATTTTCATATCTTTACATATATGTACAAATTTTAAAGAAAAAAAAAAACTCCTAACCTCTGTCTTGCAGAACTGATCAGCTAAGCACAGCTCTATGCAAGCAGCCTATGGAGCTGCAGTGTTGAATCCTTATGTTACACACTACAGGTGATGATGTCATAAGGAGGCGGGGCTTGCATTCGATCTGAGGAACAGAACGCCTTCTTTTCCAAGTAGCAGCTTAAGGACTGGATCTGTGAGGAGGTTAATCAACCTCTTGGTAAAAGCCCCTTAAACAGCCAGTAATTGCCCAGAACAGAACTATCGATTTTAACAGCTCAGAGGGGAGTAAACACAGAGTGTTGCAGCAGCCAATCACAGCGCAGGGGGCATGGCCGGGGCGTTTCCTGTCTAGGGGCGTATCCCAACAGGCTGAATGAAATGTCAGCCAGCGAATCACAGTGCAGGGGGCGTGTCTAGGGTGTGAGAATCGACCAGGGGGCATTCTGACCAGCAACAGCAGAAATAAAAGACAGTTTTACAGAGAAGCTCATATCTGCTAAACCAAGTGACAGAGGTAATGCAACCCAATTACAAAAGTGCTTATTTTTACTATCCCCATAATCTGAGACATGATCTTTGTAACGATAAAACCCCTTTAATCAGAAAAATCGCATGTATTCCATACTGGTAGCAATGAAAAGTAAACTTCAGCCCTTAAAAAATGCCCCTCACTGAGGTTCGTAGGTGTTAGTACAAAAAAGTTATTGGTTGCAGAAAATGGAGCCGCAGCGCAAATTTCAAAAATAGAAAATGTTTGGAATTTTTTTACGGTACCAAAACATAACGGAAAACCTACATGATTGGTTATGGTGGATGCGTATCAACCTGTAGAATACAGAGAACACATCATTTTTACCGAAGATTAAACGGCGTAAAAGCACAAAACCCGCAAACATGGCGCAAGTATGTTTTTTTTTCACATTTTGCCCCACTTCGAATTTTTCTGCAGTTTTTCAGTTTTTTCTATAGTTATATGAATAACACCACTGGAAAGTACATCTTGTCCCGCAAAATAAAAGCCCTCATATGTCTATGTAGGTGGAAAAATAAAACATTATGGCTTTTGGAAGACGAGGAGGAAAACAATTAAGAGTCTTTTTTTTTTTCTTTGTAGGGATTAAGGGGTTAATCAATGAGGTGAGAATACGTTTTTAACTAAATTTGTGGAGTGGTGAGGATGGACACATCTGTATGTTAAAGCCGGAGAAACAGCCCCACGCTATTATCTTTGCTCCATGGCTTGTGGCCAGTGGTGTTTTTGTTTCTTGGTTGTAGTCTGAGGGCATAAAGTAAGTGCTGGTGGAAGTTATGTTTTATACATAACTTGCTGTCTGTAGTGTTACTCATTCTCAGTATGTATTTCATTTACTACAGTGATAGCTGCTTTTGCTTCACCGTTTCAGGGATTGTTTAGACTAGATGTTGCTTACACAAATCATTATAAGGATTGTTATGACTAAAAATGGTGTACAAATATGCAGTTAACAAAGCAACTCATTATTATTATTAGAAAAACAAATTCACAGAAATTACCAAAAGGGCCCCACTAAAATATAACTTTTAATAAATCATTTAAAATATACAATACAAAATGTCTTGAAATCCATTTGAATTCAAATAAATATAACAAAATCACCAATCCCTATCATACATAAAACATTCTAATCTGACAAGGTTATAATCTATAAAACACTCAAGGAATAGTGGAAATTTTCCACCTTTCCCCAAACATATCAAACAAAGTAAACTCTCCTCATTTCAGGGTTTTGATGACCCAATAGCAACATCCATAATTTCATCAGACCAAAGGAATAGGGGTCAAAAATATACACTACCTTGTCCTCCCTTAAACCACCTTCCAAACAAGGGGATATGCCCAAAAGGGACGGCCCCCATTAACGATACCCATAAAAAAAACCCCTAAAATCAAAAAAGGGGGTATTCACAAATCAAACCCAAGTTCTCTTTAATGATTAGGAAAAAGGCGCCACATCCCAACCGTTTTCCCCTTTCCATGTAAAAGGACAGGAGCATGATACACCCGCATCACCTTTTTCGATTCTAATAGATGACCAAATCGCGCCTTACCACCGGAAGTTTACATCACTTCCGCCATTCCTTAACCCCTAGGCCCATTCCCAGCGTCCCAGTATTTCTTATAACTGTCTGCGTAATCCAAAAGCGATCCCACCCCACAAGAAGATTAGCATCACTTCCACCCTCACTTATAGCTGTGTAGTTCTATTCGTGTTCGCTCCAGTACATCTCACTTCCGCCCATGATTCTATATACCAATCATACGGCATTTCAAAGCGTTTTTCCCCGCGGGCCCCCTTTCTAGCCATCCATTAAGGTTAATACAGCCCCCAACACTAACCCCCAAGATCTCAAAAAATTTAGCATCTCACCAGGGAGAAATGAAACCAATCATACCTATAAAAAAATTTTTTTTGGATCTCAAACCGGAGTAATGGAAAATTTACATTTTTTTAAATTTTTTGTGAATGGTGAGAGAAATTTCCATTATTCCTTGAGTGTTTTATAGATTATAACCTTGCTCATATTGAAGTGTATATGTATATAGGGATTGGTGATTTTGTTATATTTAGTGTTTAGAATTTGGATTTACTGATACATTTTGTATTGTATATTTTAAATGATTTATTAAAAGTTATATTTGAGTGGGGCCCTTTTGGTAATTTCTGTGAATTTGTGGTACTTGTGGCGTTTTTCTCCTGTTAGGAGGTAGTAGAGTCTGTGAATTTTGGTCATTATTATCAGTACCAACACTAATGTTATGATGCTTAAAAGTAGGTGTCTTGGCGTTGAGTGATTGGTTACTAATTTTCATCCTCTATGCATAATCACATGTACCAAATGCATTATATAAACAATAAACTTTAGATCAATGATGAATCCGGTCTGGTCTCTTATGTACAATATTATTTTTTATTACTGTGATGAGAGAAAGAACAGGCTGATAAGTAAAGTCTTAATATTTTATGTTGACATGACAAGAATCAGAAGATTGTCTGAACAACAGCTAGGACCAGGGGCATGAACAAAATGGCCGCGGTAAGGGATGACAGGGTTCACAGGGCTGAAGCTTTGTTGAAAGACAGATGGCACAAAAATACTAAGCCTAACCCTTGATCGACATCTGGACTGTACATGATGGCATAGTCTCTGAGCAGATTGTAAACCTGCCTGTGACTGTCCTGGACAGACATCATCTCGCAGTTCATGAGTAGGCATTTTCGGGCAGCCCATAAAGTGTCCTTAAAACAGTTTCAAAAGTAGTCTAAAAAAAAAAGACAAATATTTCACCACGCTAGGTTAATGAACAATGTCTTTTCTCAACCAATAAAAAATGAAATTTCTCTTGATGAGCAGAGGGATGAGGAAAACTGTACCTTATGTGTCTCCTCTCTAACCCTGGAAGAAGTGCAGCTCCTCCCTAAGAAGATTAAAATAGACAAATCCCCAGGTCCTGATGGCTTACACCCCGTATGCTAAGAAAATTAAGTAATGTGATAGTCAGGCCCCTATTCTTAATATTTATGGACTGTCTAATAACGGGGTATGTCCCAAAGGATTGGCGCATAGCAAATGTGGTGTCAATATTCAAAAAGGGGTCAAAAAGTGATCCAGAAAACTATAGGCCGGTAAGCTTAACTCTGTTGTAGGTAAAATGTTTGAAGGTTTTCTCAGAAATGCTATCCTGGAGTATCTCACTGAAAATAAATGTATAACGCCGTTCCAGCATGGGTTTATGAAGGATCTGTTCTGACAAAAACTACAGATGTAGCAGAACTAAACAGAACAGATATTGCACTGTGATATCACGGCACAGAATGTTATCTCACCCTTTCAATGCTTTTCAATGGCCTTTGTTTACAGATCAGAGCAGATCACACAAAAAGCCGTGATATCACAATCAAGCTGTATTCTGATACATCTGTAATCTCATCAGCTGCTATGAGGAGGTTAGTTTTAGACTGGATCGGGGTGAGACAATGGATGTCTTATATTTCGATTTTTCCAAAGCATTTGATACTGTTCCACATAAAAGGTTGGTAAGTAAAATGAGAATGCTTGGACTGGGGGAAAATGTGTGCAAGTGGGTAAGTAACTGGCTCACTAATAGAAAGCAAAGGGTGGTGATTAACGGTGCATACTCAGACTGGATCCCTGTTACTAGTGGGGTACCACAGGGCTCAGTTTTGGCCCTATCCTCTTTAATAGTTTCATTAATGATCTTACACACGGATTGCACAGTAGAATATCGATCTCTGCAGATGATACTAAGCTCTGTAAATAAATACAATAGAGAATGATGTTTTATTACAAAGGGATCTGGATAAATTGGAGGCCTGTGTAGAGAAGTGGCAGATGAGGTTTAACACAGATAAATGCAAGGTTATGCACATGGGGAGGAAAAATCCATTCCATGATTACATGTTAAATGGAAAAACTCTGGGTAAAAGTGACATGGAGAAGGACTGGGGAATGTTTAGGCCTCATGTATGAAAACTGTCTAGGTTTAAGACTTTCTTTGTTGCCCATAGCAACCAATCAGAGTTCCCCTATCATGTCATATAGTGCTCTGAAAAAATAAAAGGGGGCTCTGATTGTTTGCTAGAAAGTCTTAGACATAGACGGTTTTCATACATGTCCCCCTTAGTGCACAGTAAACCCAACTGTAGCAGCCAGTATCAGGCAGCAGCTACCGAGGCCAATAGGATTATGGGGTGTATAAAAAGGAGCATAGATGCACATGATGAGGACATTATTCTCCCATTATACAAGTCACTGGTTAGGCCACACATGGAATATTGTGGACAGATTTAGGCACCTGTGTATAGGAAAGACATTGTAGAAATTGAACAGGTTCAAAGGTGGCAGCAAAAATAATAAAAGGACTGGGTGGACTGCAATACCCAGAAAGATTAGCAAGATTAGGGTTATTTAGTTTAGAGAAAAGACGGCTTCGGGGGGACATAATAAATATGTATAAATATATTAAAGGTCAATATAGAGATCTCTCTCAAGATCTATTTATACTCAGGACTGTATCCAGAACAAGGGGGCATCCTCCATGTCTTGAGGAAAGAAAGTTTCTACATAGACATAGAAAGGGATTCTTTACTGTTAGAGCAGTGAGACTGTGGAACTCTCTGCCAGAGGAACTTGTCATGGTGAATTCACTAATAGAGTTCAAAAAGGGTCTGGATACATTTCTATATGGAATAATATAACAAGTTATAGTGACAAGGATTCTGGAGAAGAGTCTGGATATATTTCTAGATGTAATAATATAATAAGTTATAGTGACCAGTATTCTTTAGAAGGGTCTGGATACATTTCTAGATGTAATAATATAACAAGTTATAGTGACTAGGATTCTGGAGAAGGGTCTGGATTTATTTCTAGATGTAATAATATAACAAGTTTTAGTGACCTGGATTCTGGAGAAGGGTCTGGATACATTTCTAGATGTAATAATATAACAAGTTATAGTGACCAGGTTTCTGGAGAAGGGTCTGGATACATTTCTAGATGTATCACTCAGAGGAGTCATGGCCCAACTGCCACCAGCCTACTAGTCCTGCGTACTTTGCGTAGCCCTAGGCTGCAGACCCCAACTGCGACAAACCCTACTAGACTGTCAAAATAACAGTCGGGTATAGTGACCGGGTCAAATCAACGTCTGGGTCATAAGGTCGGAACGCCAAAGCCAAAACAGGAGCCAGAAGAGAAACAGATGTCAAGCCAAAGGTCAAAACACTAGCAGTAACGAGGTACAAAAACAGTGGACGAAAACAAGGTCAGAAATAAACCGAGGTCAAACACTAGGGAGAACGATCAATAACAATAATGCAGGAACAACACAGGGGGAAACCTTTCACAGGCAAGGCCTGAGAGGTCTGATCCAGTTTAAAAGGTTTTCCCGGACACCGCCCCCGCAGCTGATTGGTGCGGCGTCCGGGCCCTCTGATTGGCCTGAGTGACACACCCCTTGTTGGGAGAGGCTGCAGAGCTGTCACTCCTTAGCTTCAAAGCAACCTCTCTCCCCGGGCATGGGTCCAGAGCAGAGGGTTTAACTCTTACCGGGCATTGCCGCATACAAACAGAAGACTGCCTGCCTGGACGTATGACAGTACCCCCCATCCCCCCATTTTAGGAGGGGCCACCAGACCCTCCCCTGGTTTGGGTTTCTCTGGATGAGTATCGTGGAATTCCCTAATAAGGGTCTTAGCATGTACGGACCTCGCAGGAACCCACGACCTCTCCTCAGGGCCGTATCCCTTCCAGTGCACTAATTATTGTAACGATTTTTGCACTCTACGTGATCCATGATTTGAGCAACCTCATACTCCAATTCCCCCCCTTAACTTCAACTGGAGGAGGATGTTTGGGAGGTGGAATAACAGAGGGCACGTACCTTTTCAGAAGAGAGCAGTGGAACACATTATGTACCCGGAAGCCAGAGGGTAACTTGAGGCGGTACGTTACAGGATTAATTCACTCCAGAATGATATAGGGACACACAAAGCGCGATGCCAACTTACCCGAAGGGACCTTTACAACGAAGATTTTGGGTAGATAACCACACTTTATCCCCAACATTAAAACCTCCAAAACAAAGACGTCTCTTATCACTTTTCTCCTTCTAGATGTTCTGGGCATTAACCAAGTTCTTCTGAACTTGGGCCCAGACTTGTGCACAGATTGTTAAGGATAGCATCCACCACACTATGATCAGAAGTAACACCAGACCATGATGAGTTTCTAGGGTTGAAGCCATAGTTGCAGAAAAACGATTAAACACCAGACGAACTACTTTCCTGATTATTTATCGCAAATTCGACCAAAGGTAAGTATTCCACCCAGTCTCCCTGCTGATCGGAGACAAAGCACCGGAGTTTTTGCGTAACTGTTTGATTCCCCTTCTCCGTCTGGCCATTAGTTTCGGGGTGGAAGGCAGAGGAGAAGGACAGGGTGATACGCAGAGCCTTAGAGAGAGCTCTCCAAAAACAGGACATAAACTGAACTCCTCTGTAATACACGATATTCTCAGGTAGCCCATGCAGTTTAATGATATGTTTAACGAAGAGTTCAGCCAGCTTTTTGGACGACGGTAACGCTTTTATGGGAGTTAGATGGCACATCTTACTAAAACTATCAACAACCACCCAAATGACAGACTTACCCTCAGAGGTAGGAAGGTCGGTCATAAAGTCCATCTAGATGTGAGTCCATGGCCGGTCCGGTATCAGCAGAGGGCAAAGTTCACAAGGAGGTTGAGTTCTGGGAACCTTTGCCCGAGCACAGATGTCGCGGGCTGTAACATAGGCCCCCACATCACGAGACAAAGATGACCACCAATAATTTTGGGAAATAAGTCTCTTAATGCCAGACACTCCGGGATGTCCAGATAATACAAAATCATGCGATTATTTTAATAAACGTAACCGAAACTGGGTGGGGACAAAGACTTTAGAAACGGGACAATCAACAGGTCTCATATCCTGGTGGGTCTTGATCTCAGTGGCCAAGTTGGGGGAAATAGCTGAGACCACTGTCTTTTGGGTAAAATGGACACCGGATCATCCCGAGATGAGTGACTGGCACAGAAACTTCTTGACAATGCGTCCGCTTTAACATTCTTAGATCCTCGTCTATAGGTAACCATGAAGTTAAAGCGAGTGAAGAATAATGCCCAATGTGCCTGATGAGGGTTCAACCTTTTAGCATTTTCTAAAAAGGTCAGGTTCTTATGGTCCGTTAGGACTGTTACTTGGTGTTGGGCAACCTCGAGGAAGTGGCGCCATTCCTCAAATGCCCACTTAATAGCCAACAATTCACGGTTCCAAACATCATAATTCTGCTCCGCAGGGGAAAATTTACAAGAGAGGAAGGCACAAGGGCAGAGAATAGTCAGAGCAGCTGACCCCTGAGACGGGACTGCCCCCGCTCCAAACTCAGAGGCATCTACATCCACAATGAAGGGTTTAGTATGGTCAGCTTGAACCAACTCCGGGGCTGCGATAAAACACTGCATCAGTTTCTTGAATGCCTCGGGTTGCCATTTACTCATATTCACTCCCTTTGTTGTCATATCAGTTAATGGCTGGATGAGCACAGAAAAATTTAGAATGAATTTTCGATAATAATTAGCGAAGCCTAAGAACCGCTTTAAGGCTTTCAGGGAGGAAGGACGAACCCAATCACGAATTGCTTGGACCTTCCCGGGATCCATACAGAATGAGTTTGGCATCAAAATGTATCCCAGGAATGATAACTACTGAACCCCAAAAACACATTTTTCAAGTCTGACAAATAAACTATTGACCCTCAAAATCTGCAGAACTTGCTGCCCAAGTTTAACGTGTGAAGCCCAGTCCTGTGAGTAAATTAAAATGTCGTCCAGATAAACGACCATACAACGACCATTGAGTTCCCGGAAAACATCATTTACAAGGTTTTAGAAGACCGCGGGAGCATTGCATAACCCAAAAGGCATAACCAAGTATTCAAAATGACCCTCCGGGGTATTAAATGCTGTCTTCCATTCATTCCCCTCTTTATTCCGAATAAAGATCTCAGATCCAATTTTGAAAACCACTTGGCTCCCTGGATCTGTTTAAACAGATCGGAATCAATGGTAAAAGGTATTGTTTTTTTACTGTTACCTTGTTGAGTTCCCGGTAGTCAATACATGGACAGAGGCTACAATCTTTTTTCTTCACGAAAAAGAACCCTGCATCCATAGGGGACACAGAAGGTCAGATATGACCCTTCTGTAGACTTTCTGCAATATACTGCTTCATAGCACAATCATAGGCCCTATGCGGGGGTAATTCACTCATACTGAGTCTTTGAAAAGACCTCAGCTAATTCCAGAATAAAGGCAGGAATCTGCTCAAATGCAGTATTAGCAAGAATGACTGGGAGGCATTTATTAACACACTGCTTACCCCAGCTAACTAGTTCTCCAGATTTCCAGTCAATCACCGGGTTATGTCTCTGAAGCCAAGGCAATCCCCACACAACATCAGCAGGTAAGCCCTCCATGATAAACAAAATACATTTCTCAGTATGAATAGATCCTACCTGCATCTCAAGTTCAGGGATGCAATGCTGGATCTTGCCCTGAACTGGTGGAGTAGAATCTATTGCCACAACCTACAGTGAATCCGATAGCGATTTCCAGGAAAGGCCCAGACGCTTGACAAATGATGCGTGCACAAAATTGGAAGCTGACCCTGAATCCAAAAAGGCGTTCCGGAGCCACCCATGGAAAGATAAGAAATCTTTACTGGAAGCAACACTTTTCTAGATACAATAGGAAATACCTGTTCGCCTAGGTGACCTTTCTGTGAGTCACCTAGGCGCTGGAGTTTTCCGACCCGGCCTTCCTCTTGGGACATTTGTGGATGAGATGGCCTTCTCCACCACAGAAGAAGCAGAGTCCCAGGACACGACGAGACGTCCTGTGGTCCATAGTAGTGCCTGCAGACGAGGCTCCTACTTGCATTGGCTCTTCCAAGGGCATCTCAGGCTCAGATGGCACTGGGGAGGTGGCAGAACAGAGCGGCGGAGTAACGCGGAACCCCAGGGTAAGTGCCCTCTCCCTACGTCTCTCCCTAAACCGTCTGTCCAACCGAACCGCCAGAGCCATAGCCTCATCCAGCATGCCAGGGGTTGGGTAGGCCACCAGCATGTCCTTTACATGGTTGGCCAATCCCAATCTAAACTGGCACCTGAGGGCTGGGTCATTCCACCCAGACGGAATACACCAATGACAGAACTCCGAACAATATTCCTCCACAGTCCTCTTGCCCTGTCTTAAAGAGGTGAGCTGCGTCTCGGCCACTGCCTCCCTATCAGGGTCATCAAATAGTAGTCCCAAGGAGTCAAAGAAACGATCCACAGATGACAACTCAGGCGAGTAAGGGGATAAAGAGAACGCCCACTCCTGGGGAGACCCTTGGAGAAGGGACATGATGATTCCCACCCTCTGCTCCTCATTACCTGAGATATGAGGACGGAGTCGAAAGTACAACCGACATCCTTCTTTAAACGTAAGATAGGCTTTCCTGTCACCTGAGAACCTATCGGGGAGCTGGGTGGGGGGCTCCATAACAGGGGGAAGTAATGCCGGAAGACTCTGTCTGGGGGGCACCCTGGGAGGACTCCTGCTGCTGGACTCTCAGAGCCAGATCCTGGACCAACTCGGTAAGTCACTGCATCTGCTCCACCAATGCAGTCATGGGGTTCATGTTGCATGGAGAGCAGTATCTGTCGGCCTGTGAAACTGTCATGTCAGAGGAGGTGCAGTGGGCACCGACTGCCACCCAGCCCACTGTCTCTGCCTACTTGGCATACTGCCCTAGGCGGCAGACCCCAACTGGGCGACAAACCCTACGCTAGCAGTGCAGGGCTGTCAGGGAAAAGCAAGGTTAACAGTCCGGGTCAATAACGGTTGGGAATGCCAGAGCCAAAACAGGAGCCAGAAGAGAAACGGAGAACAAGCCAAAGGTCAATGCACTAGCGGTAACGAGGTACAAAAACGGAGGACGAAAATGAGGTTAGAAACAAGCTGAGGTCAAACACTAGGGAGAATGATCAATAAGAATAATGCAGGAATAACACAAGGGGAACCCATTCACAGGCAAGGCCTGAGAGGTCTGAGCCAGTTTAAAAGGTTTTCCCGGACACCGCCCCCGCAGCTGATTGGTGCGGCGTCCGGGCCCTCTGATTGGCCTGAGGGACACACCCCTTGTTGGGAGAGGCTGCAGAGCTGTCACTCCTGAGCTTCAAAGCAGCACCATTCCCAGGGCGTGTGTTCAGAGCAGAGGGTTTAACCCTTACCGGGCGTTGCTGCATACAAACAGAAGACTGCCTGCCTGGACGTATGACAAGGTAATAATATAAGGCTATGTTCACACGGATTAAAATGGGACGTATCTCGCCCTGTATTTTGCGCCATACTGCGCTAAATACGGGGCGAGATACATCCCAGTCATTACGGTAATCCACAATTCTCATAGAGAACTATGGATTATGTCTCCTCTCCCTGTTTGCACAATACGGCAAGCGGGGAGAGAAGTGACATGTCAATTATTCACGGCGTTTACACACCGTGAATAATGAATGTCTATGAGGCGACGGGCTGCCGACCCCACCCGCCCTGGGAGCTCCCGAAAACACAGTGTAAGTGCGGGCGAAATACATCCAGCAATTATTGCCGTGTGAACATAGCCTAACAAGTTATAGTGACCAGGATTCTGGAGAAGGGTCTGGATACATTTCTAGATGTAATAATATAACAAGTTGTAGTGACCAGGATTCTGAAGAAGGGTCTGGAAACAGTTCAAGATATAATAATATTACAAGTTATAGTGACCAGGATTCTGGAGAAGGGGCGCTGATCCAAGGATTTATTCTGATTGCCAGACTGGAGTCGGGAAGGAATTTTTCCCATAAAATGAGGACAATTGGCTTCTACCTTATGGGGATTTTGCCTTCCTCTGGATCAACACTAGAGCGCAATAGGCTGAACTGGATGGACGTCTGTCTTTTTTCAGCCTTAAAAACTGTGTAACTATATGCAAGAATGTACTGTCACTGTGTTTCTATGTAAATTGACAACAGGGTCATTGGCTTCCAAGACTCATTAAACCTGTAGGAAAACTTTTCTGTTGGAATATTATTTTCTGTTTTATTGTTTTTGAAATCCTTTAACCACTTGCTGATTGCCTGTAGATTATAAACATCCCGACAGTCCGCAAGGATGTTCATGCAACTGCAGGAGTGGAGAGCCACCTGTCAGTGATCACTGAGCCAGAGGCGTAACTTCAAGCTCTAGGGCCCTGGTGCGAAAAGTTAAATAGGGCCCCCCAGTGACCATGCACCATTTACAATGCTGGTATCCTTCTTATGTGGCAGGAGGGCTTTTGTCCCCCCTCAGGCTGCTAGGCCTGGTAGCGACTGCTACTACTGCACCCCTTGTAGCTATGCCCCTGCCCTGAGCACTCCAGAATGGTGGGAGGGATGGTTCAATACCACCCGTGCCTTCCTGATCGCAGTATACATGGTTCTCAATAAATGCTGCTAATGCAGCTCAACAGGCAACCTTCATGTTTCCTGCTTCTGTCACGAGCAATTATGTGATTGCCAGGGTCGAGTAACTACAGGAGCTGCTGAGCCTTAACAGATCTATATCAGCCGTATAGTGCATGCTGCGGGCTATATTCCCCATATAGCTGGGACTAAGTTGTGTACAAAAGCCCCTAGAGGTCTTTCTATGACCCAACAGAGTACCACAATGTGTAAAATCTTCCAAACAGTATTGAGAATATATTACACTGAAAAGAAAAGGTTAACAATGTTTTGAACTTTTGACTTTCATTCTCCATATCCACTAGCACTAAAGCTTTGAACATGAGACTACCATCATTTTATAGACAATAATCTTGGCTATCTCATACATAAATTTGACTTGTAGCTATTTAGCATATACTTAGTTGTGCAAATTCTTGTCATGTAACAGCATTTATTACTGTTTTGCTTCTGGTGGTGGCACAATCTTTTTTTCTTGTTACTACAAATTACAACCTGTTCTCACATTCCCTAATAGCTCAGTGTGTTATTAGGCTGATTCTCAAGCGAAAGGTCACTGGTTCGAGTAGCCATGAAGAAGATTTTCCAAGATAAGAGAAACAGCATCATCCAGATCATCGATAGCAGCCTCTTGACCCAAAACATTGACATGACAGTTGGAAAAATACAAAATGAAGTCTGTCCATTCATTCAACCACCTATGACTCCCCCACCATCTCCACGGGCTCCAAGGGCCCCCAACGGCTACCGCGACAAAACTACCCTCCTACCCCCAATGGCCCTAATCCAACCCTTAGCTGTTCCCCCACTCAAACCTGTCTTAATGGGAGGGAGTGACCAATTCTGCTACCTGGGCGCGTCTGCTCCCTGCGTACGTGGGGAAGGCTTTTATAGCCCATCCCCCGTGCGGAAGTCACGCCCCCCGCAACCCGTGCCCATGCGGCATGCCGGGTTATGCGGGGGGCCTCCTCCTCCGGTCCTCTGCCGATCCAACACCTGGCTCTCAGGGTTCCCACCTGAAGAGCCCCACCTTCGCTAGACCAACCACATGTTACATCATGTGATTGTTTTGGGGAGCCATAACCACCTATGACTTCCCCACCATCTCCACTGGCTCCAAGGACCCCCAACCGCCACAGCAAGCATGTGTGACACCTTACACATGCGCCGCCCCCTCACAGCCACAAAGCACGCTCCACTCCTTCCTGGAGACCAAGGACCCACAGGTCCAATCCAACGGCATTCAGATGCACCCCATCTGCCCGCCAAAAATCCCCCTCTCCGGACTCCAGTTCCCGGTGACGCACAAAAAGTCCTCCATTACGAGCAACAAAACCCGATATATTCCGGTTCAACTTAATTCTGGCCTTATTAAGCCGCTTCACCGACACCGCTCCGACCAAACCAAGATTATCCCCGGGAACAACGCCCACAGCCTCAACATATCATGCCTGATATCCCGGATGAGCTCCCTAAGCGGACGATCCCCTAGATCACTACCACCCAGGTGAAGCACCAACACGTCCGGCACCCTGTCCCAAACCGCAAAAGAATGCACCTCATGGAGCAAGCATCTCCACCGCATACCAAGCGTGCCGAGCCACCGAATCATCGCCCGTTCACGAGGCACTCCTAATTGACGTCCACTCATCCGCAGGTCAGTCCTCGCCGCTCCCCAGAATACGAAGGAATGGCCAACGATCTAAATCAAACAGGGAGCCCGCTGGGCTGCAAATAAACATAAAACCATGGAAGAACACATGCACATGCAACCTTGCGACAAACACCCCCATACCTCCCCGCTCACCACCTTACTCCACCAACAAGTGAGGTCTAATATACAACCTAAAACATTCAGACTCCCACCTCCCGATGCGCTTAACCACCAAAGCTGGCAAACCAAGCCCAGCGGCCTCGGTCGCCGCCCCAATCCGAAAGGAATGTGGAGCATACCAACCAGGATCTAAACCAAGAGACCTAAGGCAGCGGCGGAAGAGCGGCGTGAACTGAAATCACGACAGAAACTCGCCGCCAGCATGGCAGAGTAACGGGCCCATCCGGGTTGAAAAATCCGCACCATATAACTGAAAACAACGTAAAGGGCACATCGATGAACCTGCAACCACGCCCAGCACCACAACTCGACCTTTGCCCAAGACAACAGTTTTTGACTTCCGAAAACGAACCCGGTCACCAGAATCCTCCACATCTTCCCACAACAGCCTGCCCCCCCAAACCTTACTTGTAGAGACCAACTCCCCAATTCTCAAGGCCCCAAAAAAGGCCCAAGAAAAAGCCAACCGCAGAAGCCTCTGCTCCCCCTCATCTGCACAAACTTGCACTAAAATCCCCCCCAACCTTTCCAACAACCTGAAGTCCACCTAGCACCGACCATCCCGTACACTCTTACCCCTCCGAAAACCTTTTACTGCCTGCCGAACTACAAAGGACTTCGTACAGTCACTGTAACCACTCAACTTCAGCCCAAATGCCAACCCTGACAGAAACCGATTAACCCGAGACACCGACCACCTCTCCCTCGACACATGCCCTAAAAAACAGCACAAAGCCCACGGCCATAAGTCCTCCTTCACCGCACCGCCAAACCCTTCCAACCACACCGTCCACAGATGCCAAGACCCTTCGTACGACGACTAGGTACTCTCCGAAAGAGATGCCCATATCAGTCCCGCTGCTTCACGATGACTGTGTCCCATAAATGTGGCGGGCAGGCCAACCCCGAAGTTGCCGCGTCCGGCGCCAGATCCCGGTCCCACTGGAAACGAGACAGGGAATCCGCAATGGAGTTATCCACCTCAGGAACATGTTCCGCCACCACCCACGCATTCAAGGATAAGCACCGCAAAAGTCTAACAACCGGCGGTGAAGATGCTGACAATTTGTTGATTGCCTGAACTACCCCCAAATTGTCACAAAAGAAGCACACCTTCTTATTCCTAATCCTCTCACCCCAAATCTCCACAGTCACCACAATTGGAAACAGCTCCAACAAAGCTAAGTTCCGCACCAACCCCTCTTCCACCAAACTAGCCGGCCACGCACCTGCACACCACTGCCCTTGGGAATAGGCCCCAAACCCGGACCTCCCAGCTGCAACGGCCTTCTCTATGACCAGAGACCTCCCGTTGTAGCGCCCCAAAAACTCGTCCCAAACCAACAGGTCCTCCTTCAGTTCCTCCCGTATCCGGATGAAATGATGAGGAGACCGCACCCCCGAGGTCGCGCTCACCAGCCGACGGCAGAACACCCTTTCATTGGCATGATCCGACAAGCAAAGTTCAGTTTTCCCAGCAGGGATTGTAAATCCCGCAAGGAAATCTTCCGGAGCAACACCGCTCTGCGCACCTCTGCGTGCAGTGCCACCAACATGTCCTCCGGCAACCTACATTCCATCCTGATACTATCAATACTAATTCCCAAAAAGCTCAAACATGTAGTCAGGCCTTCTGTTTTTTCAGCTGTCAGCGGAACCCCAAACTCCCTGGAAATCCTCTGAACTGTCTGCAACAACATGGCACAAACATTAGAACCCACCGGGCCAATAAACAGAAAATCGTCTAAGTAATGAATCACAGAGGGAACTCCCGCCACGTCAATCACTACCCACTCCAGAAATGAACTAAAGGCCTCAAAGTAGGCACAAGAAATGGAACAGCCCATTGGCAAACAACGATCCACAAAATAACCCCCCTCCCATAAACATCCCAACAGCCGTCAACACCCGAACAGCGGTCTCACTGTCGGTCTTCGCCAACATGGCCCCAGGTCCATCCTGACGCACCCCACCTGCCGCAGCATCAAAGGACGTGTATTCCACCGAACACAACTCGGTGTCAATGCCGTCGTTCACCGAGAAGCCCCTCGGAAACGACAAATGATGTATCAGCCTGAATTTGTTCAGCTCCTTCTTTGGCACCACACCCAAAGGGGAAACCACCAAATCCCACAACGGAGGCACTGAAAACGGACCCGACATCCGCCCTAGACAAACCTCCTGCTCAAATTTCTCTGAGACAGCTTCCTTATGCTGCAAAGCAGACCCCAAATTCTTCAAAGAAAATGGCACCTCATGGGCAGGGGCCGGAATACAAAAACCATCCCGAAACCCACTTTCCAACAACTCCGCCCCCACTCGATCAGGGTACCAGCCTAGAAACTCCACCATCTTTTCTAACCTCACCGGAGTCACCCCCTTGTGGATTGGCACCCGCCCCTTTTCCCCTACCCTTACGAGAGCACTTAGAGAACTCGTGAGATCCAGCATTGCACCCGGAGCAGAGGTGCTTAAATCTGCACCCCGCACCAAATGTGCAGTGACCGTCATTGAACTGCCAACACAAGCCCACTTTCTGTCCTCCCCCTGAAGAGGCACCTCGCGACTCACTCCCCTGGCCGGATCCCCCAGCCCCCCCAATGAAAGGACTGCCCATAACGTGACGGACCCATCACCTTAAGCCAAAGGCTAATGTCCTTATGATCCCAACGGATCGAAGGTCTCACCGCCTTCCGCTGACTAAATTGCTGGCCCCCATACAGCCTCTGCGCTTCGCTGATATCATCCATATAACAGAAAAGTGCGGAACACTTGTCCGGCGCCTTTTCCCCTATAACACTAGCGAGAATTGCAAAAGCCTGCAGTCAATTGCCGAAAGTCTGCGGTATCAACCGCCACCTTCGCTTCTCTTCCTCTTCCTTCTTACTCTCATCCCGTTTTCCTTTATCAAGGTTACATTTTTCCAATGGGAGATGTGAAAAAATCTCGACATATTCGTCCTTCCAGATTTTTTCTTTGACCTCCTTTTTTAAGTGCGCCCCCAAATCTCTCCCCTCGCCTTATCATCCAACTGCACCCCTTCTGATACCTCCTTCTCAGTCTGCCCCGATGCCCCCGCCAAGGAAACTGACCCCCTTGACTCTCCTGCCTCCGGCAAGGCATGACGCCATGTTCCTGCCGCCGTGTCCACCCCCCCGTCCCTATATCCCCACTGCACTAGCAATCTGAAAAACCCCCCTTTCAACCCCGCGGGCCCTCCTACCCCCCCCGCCCCTATGGGGCCCCCCTACCCCGGGAATTTTGCCCTACCCACGGGCCCCCGGGAAAAGCAAAGGATAGGGGGGAAAAGGGAAAAAGACTTTGGAAGTTTTACCCCACCAAGCTGTCCCGGGCACTGTGACCCCGTCACCCCATACCAGTTTCCAAAACCCCCCTTCCACATCCCCCCCCGCTCCACGAGGCCCGTTTTCCGGCTTTGGCCCTGGACATCGAAAAAAGGACCGGTTTAACTCCACGAAAGGAAAGGGGCCCGGCGCAGACCTGACCCCCCAGCTGCGATTTTTCCCGGCCCGAATGAGACCTCACCCAGTCGACAACCCGGGGCCAGCCCCAAACCCCCCCGTCCAAGCTCCGACCCCACCCCGGGGGAAAAAGGGGCCGGATTTCCCTTTGCCCCCGACCTGTCCTCCCCGGGTGCCCGGCGCCCCCCTATTTGGCCCTTTTCCCAATCCGGGCGGGGCTGCCAAAATGGGATGGGGTGGACAACACCAGAGGCACAGCGGGCCCCCCCTAAAAAATTTGGACGGGGCCTGCTTCCCCTCCCGGGGGCCCCCGGTCGAGAGGTGGATTCCTCCCAGCACCCAGCCCCCTGGCCGGAAACCCCTCACTCTGGGGGGCCGTGCTGAAGGGGCCCCACGGGGCCCCACCGTCCCGTCCCTGGGAACCGCTCAGGGCTCGGGGCTGGGTGGCCTGGCCCCGTGAGCACTTCTCCCCCCCCCTCCCCCCGGTCCCCTAAGGGGACATTTTTCCTCTCCTAATGGCAGCCCCCGGGCTGTTTCCCCCCCCCAAAAGACCTCCACTGGGCCAAATGCAGGGAGCACTCCTGGTGCGTCTGCCCCTGCACGTGAGGAAGGCTTTATAGCCCACCCCCAAAAGGGAAAAACCCCCCCCCCACCCCGGGGGGGGCCCCCCCGTCATCCCGGGTCATGGGGGGGGCTTCCCCCCGGCCCCCTGGTCTCGGCCCTCCGGAATGATGACCAAAAAATTTGAAGAACCTTGACTTTAATAATTAAAGGGTTTGGGTTTTAGTTTGCAAAAAATAGAAGAAAAACAATAGAGTTTTGAAAATGATTTGAGCGAAGAAAATTCAAAGACGGGCTCTTGGGGAAATGGGTCTGAAAGAATCAAGGGAAAAGGGCAAACATCGAAAAAATTGAGGGAACTATAATTCGGTGTAAAGCCTGATAAAGGGGGATTTTCACAGCCAAAGACATTGGATACTTTACAGATCGAGGTGGTCTCAGTGATAGCTATATGTGAGTGCCCCTACAAGATGACTACTTCGTACACCGATACCTAGGGGTATGAAAGGACAAATAGTTTCCTCAGGGAAAACAACACAACAACTCAAGATGGTGAAGAAATGGTTCAATGACAAGTAGAGTTCGTATTGGCCTCCACAGTCTCCCAACCTCAAATCAATCGAACACATTAGGTTTGAGTGGGGAAAAAAACTGCATTTGTACCCAATGGGTTTCCATCGCAGGGGGCAAAATGTATTATATGTGTTATAATAGGGGGGCGAGTGTATTATATGGCATATGGTGGGGGGACAGAGTGTATTTTATGGTTTTTCCGGGGGGGGAGGAGAGTGTACTATATGGTTTATAAGGGGGGAGGGGAGAGGTAATTTTTGGACTAAAAGGGGGAAAGGAAAACAAAGTGTATTTTGTTGTTTTCTGGGGGGGCAGAGCGTATTTTATGTGTTTATATGATTGGGGGATAGAGTGCTTTTTTGTTGTTTTTAGGGGGGGAAAGGGGGCAGAGTGATTATTGGTGTTGACGGGGGGGGGAGAAAATTAAAAATGTGTACTTATGGGGGGGGGGACAAGTGTATTAAAATTGTTTAAAAGGGGGGTGGGGCAGAGGTAAATTTTTTTTTTATATGGGGGGGTGGGAAACAGGTGGGATATATGTGTACTATATGGGTTGGGGGGGACAAATGTATTATTTTCTATACAGGGGGGGGGGACAGAGTGTAATATGTGATTAATGGGTGGTGGAGCAGATGTGTTATATGCATACTTCCAAGATTTTTAAAGTGCTCAAGGGGGGAAACTTTAAAGGGGTTTGGGAATGGGCACAAAAAATTTATGCCACGCCCTATTGGGGGCTATCACCCCGTACAAAAAGCATGCCCACCCCCACCTACCTTTGGGAAGAAAGCTAAATAAGGGTTTTTTTGGGATACCCAGCTTTCCTGGATTTTGGGTATCTATTCGCGCCCGAAGAGCGGGGGATCCACTAATCTGAACTAAACATTTCACTACTACCAAATTTCCACCAACGTGGGGATTCCAGTGTAAAAGGCCAGTAAACTTTTTCTTACTTTCCCTACAGGGCCATATAGGGTAATACCCGTGAAAAAACAGGGGCCTCAACATTAATGACTACAGACAGTTTTTATCGGGGGAAACACCGAGACATTTTTTTATGACTGTAAATTTTTTTTTGCAGAGGGTTTTGGGGTGATAGGTTTTAGGGGGGAAGGTTATGAATGATAGGTGGGAGTGAACGAAAGGTGGAGGGGGGTGTTAGGGTGTAATAGAAAATTTTTTGGGGGGGATAGGTGGAGTGTTAGAAAAAGGGGAAAACTTTGGGGATTTGGGGGGTTTTGAGGATGGGGAAAATTTATTTGGGGTTGCACTAGGATGATAACACAATGGTGGGGAGTGGTGAGAGAGAGGGGTACAGAGCACAGTTTATAATCTCCTTGGGGGGCATAGGACCACACCCCTGGATATTGTGCTCTGGCTGTGTTCTGTACCCCTCTGAATCATATTGTGCAGGATGAACTACGTACCCCGCACCCTCAAAAGATCAGCCACATGCATGATCTTCAGGGGGTGCAGGAGATAAAAGTTTAGTACTGTCATTTTTTTTATGTTCTTATATTAATATAGGTTTCCTCTTTGGAATATATTGGACTCATTGGATTATATCAGACCAACATTGGATTGATTTCTATAATAAAATGATGAAAGAGGGCTGCAGCCCGGGAGTGTTTACTTAAAGGGGTTGTCTCACTACAAGGATTGCTTTCTATGTTAAAGATCTTGCAAAAACAAGTCACTTTGCAATATATGTCCATTATCAGTGTCCTACCTATTCCTAGATATCCCTCTGATGGGCTGCATCAGCTCTTCAGGTCGCTATAGCTACAGACCTGTTCAATCTCTCACGATAGGCTACACAACAAAACGCCCAATAAATCCCAGGGCTGGACCAACCCATAGATAAATAAATGTCAGTGATTTTAAAATCTACAAGACAAAAAACACCCCAC
The DNA here is from genome assembly GCA_025379985.1 of Phyllomedusa bahiana. Classification (NCBI taxonomy): domain Eukaryota; kingdom Metazoa; phylum Chordata; class Amphibia; order Anura; family Hylidae; genus Phyllomedusa; species Phyllomedusa bahiana. The sequence goes on from JAODAL010050526.1 coordinate 26,550, forward strand.
AAAAATCACTTAACTACTAAGATATTATGAAAAAACTATATTAAAATATAACCTTTAATCGATGTCATAAAAAAGTCGTTAAATCGCCTATACTATCCCTACTTACCCCTAGAAACAACTACATACAAAATCTAAGCTATCCAATAAACTAGGGAAGCCGCACCAAAAAGGGAACGCCCACCAGGAACCTACTCCCTTTCTACTCACTCCCTAATGTTCCCTACTCTATTCAAGAGATATTCAGAAGTAACACTAAAGAGGACAATAAATAGACCAACGAGATACGTCCTATACTCAGATTTACTGTATATCTTAAACTACTCCACTAATCATAATACCAAACTAGCAGAAATCTTGGAGTAGTTCACTGATACTAGTACACAATTAGCAGAGACCACCAAGATGCCATAGACAAAAAAAAAGCTACAGGCATATATAATTACATACATCAGAGAAAACAATACAGCGCAATCAATCTACCACTGCATATAGGCAGCTAAAGTCACACATTCAAAATATATGGAAAGATAATCCTACCGCCGCACATAGCTAAAGCCAATGCGTTTCCCCCTATTGATTGATAGGGTTCATCAGGGCATATCTTCTACTAGTACCTCCACTGCCTAAAATATAGACCATAACAATGATGCACTAAGCAACTTGCATGTCTGGATAATCCCGGTATGATAATGGTGCACTATGCCAAATGCGTGTCTGGATGATCCTGGTATAATGATGGTTCCTTGAATCCACAATAGTAAGAAGTGCAACCACCCTGGTCCTTTCTGCCC
>JAODAL010050527.1:0-27340 GCA_025379985.1 Phyllomedusa bahiana
CACCCCCCCCCCTCTGTCCTTTTCGCTTCCCCCCACCCAGAAACCTATGTTATGGCCTCTCCCACTATACAGGAGGAAAAAAATATTTGGGGGCCTGTCACAAAGAGGTGGGGAAGACTTCCCGGTGCTTTTTGCGAACGGGCAAATAATGAGAGGAGAGTTGCAATGGGGGGGTTTATTTGTAATTTCAGTTTTTGTACAGGACACCGTTGGGGTGGACGGCGGTGAAAAAGGCAAACCTAATCATGAGCCGACGCACTTGGGAGTCGGGTGAAGAAAGCAACCCGGGGGACAAGGTAAGGTCCCTATTTAAACAAGGCATAAAGGCCCCCCAAATGGAAAATTCAGCCCACTCTATGCCTCCTTGTGCCCCCTTTTTCCCGGGGATAAAGTGTCCCCTACCGATCGCCACCCCCGACACCCATTGTCCCGGCCCGGAACTTTCCTTTTCTCTATTTTAAAATTTCTAGGGGACGGAAGGAGAAAAAGGAGGATTTGGATGACAACAATCTGGGATTTTGGACAGAAGGTTAATGTCTGGCCGGAGTTTTAAAGTTGGGTTTTCACACCTTTCTGGTGTTTTGAAAGCCATGTGATGCTATGACTAAACCCCAACCAACAGTGAAAAGGGGCGTACATTATCATTGGGAAAGAGAGCAGCAGCTTGCGTGTAAAAAGGCTGGCACAGCCCGTAAGTCGGTAGTGTGGCCGGAGTCAGCAGGGGGGGCACAGTGGCGGGGTTGGACCCAAAGGGCCATGAATTTAGACCCCCTTTGCGTCCCAAAAGAGGGCACGGGGGCTCACCAGGACGGGGTAAAGCCAGCCTGCGAAGCTTTGGGGAAAAATCATCTACTCGCGGTGTGCCAGTTTTTTTGACAACACCAAGGGGGCAAACCCCAAAAAATGAAACGGGGGCAGAAAGTAAAGAGCCAAAGGGGTAAATGTGGGGTTAGGGGCGTTTTGACTATCGCCATGGGTCGATGTCGATACGGCCACATCGACAAAATTCGTGGTGATGATAGAAAACCCCCGATGACCATTAAAGTCTAGGGGAGAGCAACAACCCTTCGTTCTTAACCCAAACAGGGCGGGGAGAAGCGGGAAATTTAAAAAACCCCGCAAAAAGGGAAGTGCACATCTTAGGCACACCTTAGGTTTATAAAAGCCACAGAAAAAAAATACACACCCCTTCACTATCCCTGTCTTTTACAACAGCATGACCCTTAAACCGCATCACCCACAAATTAAAAAGTGCCAAAGGCAGATATTTTAACCACATTTCTTTAAATGGACATTTTAATATCCCGTCCTGGGAACGCAGCAGACCCCAAACCTGCATGACCCCAATTAAAAAGTGCCGGAAAAAGGGGGTCTTTTTAAACCACCATTTAGTTGAACTGGAAAATTGAAAATAACCTGTCGGACCGCAATACCATTAAACCTGTCGACCCCCAAATTAAAATTGGCGGGAAAAGGGTCTTTCAACCAACCCTTTTAGTTGAACTGGACATTTTTCTATATCGTCCCTTACGCAAAAACCATTAAAACCTGTCCCGACCCCAATTAAAAAGGCCAAATAGGGGTCTTTGTACCTCCATTTTAGTTTAACTGGACTTTTTCTATACCTGTCCTGGGCCCGCAGAGCCCCAAACCTCATGACCCCCAGATTAAAAAATGGGAAAAAGGAGCTTTAAACCACCATTTAGTTTCACTGGGCATAGACTATCCCGTTCTGGGCCACAGCTGAGGGCCCAAACCTGCATGAGTACAGATAAAAAATATCGGAAAAAAAAGTCTTTTAACCACCCTTTTAGTTTACGGACAAGACTATCCCGTCCTGCGCCACAGCAAAGTGCCCCAACTTGCATGACCCCACAGATTAAAAATGCCGGGAAAAAAGGGGTCTTTGAACCACCCTTTTAGTTTCACTGACATAGACTATCATGTCCGGCCCCAGCATTAGCCCCAAACCTCATGCCCCCCCCCCTTTAAAAGTGCCGGAAAAAGGAGTCTTTCAACCACCATTTTAGTTTCAACGGGCATTGAATTTAAAACCCTTCCGGGCCCCCCCGCATGAGCTCCAAACCTATGACCCCCCAAATTTAAAAATGCCGGAAAAAGGGGTCTTCAACCAACATTTTTTTTCAACGGGCATTGAAAAAACAAATCAAGATAAACAGGCGCACCGACACACATGATTACTCCATAACGTCAAAGTCTAATACAGATACCCCGCAATATATCCAATTTTGGCGGTGCTCAGCTCAAAATAGAAAAATCCCAAAGTCATCCAAAGGGGGAAAAAAATTAACGGACTCACCGGTTTCTTCTTTATAAACTTTTTTTGTAAAACTCACTATCAGGGAAAAAAGCAACCCACCCAGCCTTTATAAAGAAGAAGCCCGGTGAGTCCGCTTTATTTTTCCCCACGGGATGGACATTAAAAAACCCTGTCCTGGGCCACAGCATGGCCCCAAACTTCATACCCCAGTTTTAAAAAGTCCCGGGAAAAAGGAGTCTTTCAACCACCATTTTAGTTGAATGGATTTTGAATATCCCTTTTTGACCCCAGTTGACCATTAACCCTTCGCCCCCAAAATTAAAAAGTGCGGGAAAAGGATCTTTCAACCCCTTTTTTAGGGGAATGGAAATTTTGAATAAAATTGCCTGTACCGCGAAGGGACCATTTAACCTGTCTGCCCCAAAAGATTAAAAAGTGCCGGAAAAAGAGTCTTTCAACCACCATTTTGTTTCAGGCATAACTTCCCCCCGTCCTGGGAAACGTTTCCCCCTTCCGATGGGGTGCGGACCAATTGACTTCACTTGGAAATTGTCTCTATTCTTTGTTCTCGTCCGGCTCCATACCCCCCTTTTTCCCTTTGAAAACTCATCTGGTCAGTTTTCCCCGTACCTCCCTTTTACAATTCAAAGGAATTTTTTTTTCCAGCATTTTGTACGCAATTTTTTAGTAGTTTAAATTTTAGAAAACACATTTTTTAAAAAAGAGGAATCCCCCCATGTTTTTTTTCTTTTTTAATTGTATTTTAAAAGGGTTGTCTCAAACACGGATTGATAGCTAGTTAAAGATCTTTCAAAAAAAAAGTCATTTTGCAAAAAGGTCCATTAACATTCCTACCTATTCCCGTTTCTGACAGCACCATCACCCTTTAGCCACACAAGACAATTGAGAAGAACAAATGTCTGTTTAGAAACAACATTTTTTTTCTAATAGGACACTGTAGTATAGCTGCCATGTCACAGCAAAATTGACCCCAAAAATTCAAGCATGAACCTTGAGCCACTTGGCCCAGTTGTGAGACAAATGCCTGTTAGAAACAAACATTTTTTTATAAAAGCACCTGTAGTATAGCAGCAATGTCAACAGAAAATGCCCCCAAATTCAAAGCAATGGCCCTTGAGCCACTTTGGACAATTGTGAAGAACAAATGTCCAATTAGAAACATTTTTTTATAATAGACCTGAGTATGCTAGCATTTCAAAGCAGCATGACCCAAAAAATTATAAAAATGTACTTCTCAGCCACTGTTAAAAATTGTGAGGGAAAAATGCCACTAGAAATCACATTCTGTTCCAAAGACCATGATTATTGCTGTAACTCACAGCAACATGAAACTTCCAAAAAATTATAAATAAAATGGGAAAACTTTCTCAGCCACTATTAAAAATTGTGAGTGGAGAAAATGCCACTTAAAAGCCACATTTCTGTTCAAAAGAGATCAACATGATTATTGCTGTAAACTCTACAGCAACATGACCCCAAAAAATTATAAATATAGACTTCTTATAGCCACTAATAAAAATTGTTGAGGGAAAAAGCCACTTAAAAGAAGCCACATGTTTCTGTTCCCAAAGGACCATAATATATCCTGTAATCACAGCAACATGACTCAAAACCAATGACACTATGCGAAAACTATCTAAAGGATAAAAGTAGTAAATGGAATACGGTTTTGTCATGAACCTTGCTGGTCTTTAACATTCTCCTCACAGCAAAACCAGCAATAATGAACTGTTGGGAAAGAGAATAAAAATTGCAGATAAGAAAATTAATCATTTAAAAAAAGTATTCAAGAGACCATATCGTTTGAAATAGGAATTAGTGAAGTAACCGGCACCTATTCAGTAACGACCTCCCGGCAATTGGGCCACAACATCATCAGAGACCCAATAAGCCTGATTCATCTTATGAAAGTGCAAAACGATCCACAACTATCTGTGGAAAAGCCGATTCGTTTGTCTGGTAATGGGGAAAAAAAACCTTTCCCTCCAGCATGTGGCTGAATCCGCTCAGATATGACGCTGGGCTGCTGGGCCAGGACAACAACCTCTATGGCGTGGCTAGCGCCGCATTGGACCATTCGTCCATTTTGGATACCCAGAAGTCTATTGGTCCCGGAACACATACAAAAAACACGGTTTTGATACGCAGATAGACGTGCCCATGAACTTACGCTGGCTCTGTTTGTTGGAATGTTTGCCCATGCATTGCATGCCGTTTGGTGAGGAGGTAAATAAAGATTGCAAGAGTCACCCATTAGCTTTCTGCCCCCTTGCCTGCTGCAGCTAGCCGCTACACGAGCCTGCTTGCACTCTACTGCTGTCACGTCGCTGATGTAGTACCCACCGAACATTTGGAACGTGAAGCAGACGCAACAGATGTCTCCAATTGAATCAATCAGCAAGGTCTCCATTTCTGCATTTTTACTCTCTAATTTGGGCGGGTTGAAGGAAATGCTGAGTTTTGTTTTTAACAGGGATCCAGGAGGGGTGCCACCCAGTAACTGTTGTTCATTTTGATGGCCTTAAATCGAGATCATGTTGGAGTAAATGAGCATCAAGCACTCAATTTGAGAGATGGAAGCCTTGATTTCCCAAGCCTCCTGGTCGAGGGCACTCAGCAAACTGATCTCCCTCATCTTCATCCTCCACCTCCTCCGCCTCAAATTCCGCGCGCCAACCTCTTTCCACGGCAGGGACGTTGGTAAAACGTCGGTGTCTATGAATACCCCTCCTCCTCCCTCCTCCTCCGCTTCCTCCGCACAGCTACAACACAGCACTGACTTGCCTGAGTGATGCACCCTGAGAGCTGATCCCCACCTGCACTATTCTGTAGCCCCGAACCTACTGCCTAATGAAGACCGATGAAATTGTGAAACTTCGGGCCTTGTGGTGATTTGATCGAGAGAAAGGCTCTGTGTCCGCATCTGATCCGTCACCACCTCCGTCGCTGGGCGGATCTGTACTTTCAGAGTGTCCAACGATCGTTCCAGAACTAAGATCACCAACAATGCTCATGCTGACAAACGGCATGTCCACACCTGACCATTTTGGTGGCTTCTTTCAAAACTGCAAGGATGGTGCAGAGCTCTTTCACCTGCCCTCCACTCTCTGTGCTCCACACCCCGAGGTCCGCACCGCTGCATGTCAGGCCATGTGGCACAATCTGTACTGCGAATGGCATTTGCGCTGCTGCCACAACGCTGAGCATTTGGAGGTGGAATTCCAGCGTTATGGGGGGGTTTTTTTTTTTGCCATATCAAAAATGGAGTGGTTGACGGGAGGCCGACTGATGCTGCAACGCAGCAGGCGGGACGAAGCAGGTGCGAACGGTGGAAGTGTCGAACTTAGACCTCAGAGCCTTCCTCAGCAGCAGTCCAGGCAACCCATCTCTTTAAAATTTCTGGACGACAAAGTTCATGACATGTACCAGTCCAGGGATGTGCTCCAGCCTACCGATCTACAGGTCGGAGGGCAGCAATTTCCCCTTTATCGCACACCACCTTGCCAGGCACAAGTTTCTTGTCACCCACCAGCGCACTGTCTCGTCGGAGAGCCGTCCACACTCCTGACCTGTGTGTTACGGTCTCCAAGACAGATAATATTTCAACACGGCCTGGTTTCTCTGGCACTGATGCCCCCAGAGGACCCTTGGGGAAAGAACCCTGCACCATCCTGCGGTTTTGAAGACGTCACGTGCTCTGAGAGCCAACCGTCACCCCCAGAGAACATCCAGCCCATCTCACCCCAGGACTGTCACAGAGATATAGCGCCTTGGCCGTGCTTAACTAGTCCAGTGTCGGTGGTCAGATGGACTTTTCCGCCACAGATTCAGACAACAGCACTTGAAATTTAGATGACACCGTGGCTGGCCAGCAGGAACGGCTTTTCTGCAATGAAATTGCCTGCTCGGCATCTGGTATTGCGGGCCAGGAAAGGGCCATGATGTGGCGGAACCATCTGTGGTCCCACCAGCAAGGAACGGAAAGGCAACAATTCCAAGGGCCAAAAGCCCTGGCAATGCCAACATTCGGGGCCTTTTGGGTTTTTTGGGAGGGTTTTGGGGTTTAAAAGTTTTTTCTTCTGCCCCCCAAAAACCGGAAGACAAAAGGCTGGCTGCGGGGGCTGGCCGGGGTACGCGTGCAGGCCCATCAAACGGGGGAAGGAAAGGGGGAAAGAATGGGTCTTTTTGGGTGGTGCTGGTGGTACTCCGGGGCGAGGGTGGAGGCTGAAGCGGGGGCTGATCCCTGATCATGACTTTTAGGGGACATGGGCATTTTGAGGAACGTTTTTGGTGGTGGGGGATGAGGAGCGGGGGCCCGAGGGTGTGACAGGGGTTTGGAGGCCCTCGTTTTTTTGGGCCCCTTTTTTGGCCCAGGGTTTTTCCCCCCCAAAATTTTAAAAAACTCATGCTTTCGCTGCAGTGACAAACATGTTGGTGGGGGTTTAAACCCCACCAAAGGTTTTTTTCCTCTTTTTTATGTTTTAAACGGCAAAGGGGGAAAATGACATCGCTGGGTAAAACAAGGCTTGCTCAAAAAGGGCCCAGGTTTGAGGGGTTTCCTGGCCCTTTTTTGACAGCATAAGCGAGGAGGGGGTGTGCGTTTCCCGGGGGCTTGCGGAATCATATCAGGGGCCTTCTGCGACCCCCCTTTCTCCCTTTTTGAGGGGGAAACCCTACTGAAAACTCCCCAAAAAATCGTCTTCCTCCTGGGTCCACGATGAAGCGCCCGCAAGAAAATTCTGAAAAAAGACCACGTTGGACCCGCAATGTCGTCACATCTTTCATCAACACAGGGGGATTTCGTTTTCCTGACTTTCTGCTTCCAGGAGCTGGGGCTACAAGCAAGAGGAACTGAAAGGCGTTGCCGACCGCCCGGGGATTTTTCCCATTGCCCGGGTTTCCCCTTCTCCTCCCAAATGGTTTCAGTAACTGGGCGTCAGAGCAGAGAAAATCATCCTTTTTGGCCTCTTGATTTTTTAAAAACATCCTTCGCCCCCAAACCCAAAATTTTGTCATCAAAGAGGTCTTCAGAAAATGGATTCCCACAGGGGTTGGGTACAGGGTTTGACTTTTTGGGCTGCTTCTTGTTGGAGGGATGCTGGTAGGCTAAAGGCCCCGAAAATTGGGGCCGTGACGGGGAGGACGAGGGGGTAAGACGGGCGGTTTCCCGGGTTGCTTTAAAACCCATTTGAAGGACATTTTTGGCGACGCTGTTCTTACGGGAGTTTCACAGGGCCCGACCCACGTAACGGGCCGGACGGGCCCCTGCAACTGACATCCGCTTTGCCCCGCCAGCACGGGAAGGGGGCACCTTCTCTGGGAAACCTCTTCCCCCATGCCTACCCCACCTTTTTTGGCTCGCTTACCACCTAATTTCGCTCCATGCAAAAATATAAAAATTTGAAAAAGGTATGGAAGATTTTTTGGAAAAGCCCTTCTTTTTAAAAAGACGGCAAATCACAGCTTTTCCCAAAAAATCCCTCAAATCAAAAAAAAAATTCCCTGGATTCAAATAAACGGCAAAGTAGATCAAATCAAAAAACCTGGACTGGAAAATAGTGCAAAAAAAAACGATCTAAAAAGTTTTCGATAAAAAATTTTTTTTTGGGCACCTATCAATTCCCCTGGGGTGACTAAAAAAATTGCTGTATAAAATTTTTAACTGCAAAAAATCTATCAAAAAACCCTGGCCTGCCCCAAAAGGGTGAAAAAAAACGAAACAAAATTTTATTCGGAAAATAAAAGGGGTTTTTTTTTGGCCCCTTTTCAATTCATCGGGTGGTGCCCTACAAAATTCGTATTCAATTTTAAGTCCCAAGGTGCCCATTGAACAAAGCTGTAGTGCGCCAAAGTCAAAAAACCCTATCTGTAAGAAATTCGATAATAAAAGGTATTTTTTGCACCTATCAATTCACCTTTGGAAAATTAAACACAATTGCGGGATTAAAATTTAAGGGGAAAGGGTGGACCCAATCAACAAATCTGGACGGGGGTAAAAGTGAAAAAAAACCCCATCTGTAATGTATTCGGATAAAAAAAGGTATTTTTTGGGCACCTATCAATTCACCTGTGGTAACTACAAAAATTGCTGATTAAAATTTTAAACTGCAAGGTGGCTCAAATCAAAAAAATTTCTGGACGGGACAAAAGTGAAAAAAACACGTATCCTGTAATGAATTCAATAAAAAAAATTTTTTTTTTTGGGCCCCTTTATCAATTCCCCTTTTTGGTGACTACAAAATTTGTAGCATTTTTAACATTTAAGTGCAAGGTGCCTCAAAAAACCCAAATCGGGGGACGGGGCAAAAGTGCAAAAAACACGAAACTGTAATTTATTCAAAAAATAAAAGGGTTTTTTTTGGCACTATAAACCCTTTGGGGCTGACAAAAAAATTGCGGGATTCTAATTTAACTGCAAGGGGGGAAATAAACAAAAAAGGGGGAAAGGGGAAAAAAGGGAAAATAAACACCTTCTGAAATTAAAACCGAAAATTTAAATGGAGTTTTCCCCCTAACAAAGAGACCTGCTTTAAACTAAAAAGGGGTTTTGGGGTAACCAATAAAGTTCGGGCTGCCCAAAAACCAGGAAATTTTTCCCAATAGAAAACTTTTTAAAAATAAAGCTTTTGCAGTGCAATGTCTACCTAAGTCTTGGGAACTTTATCCAGAAATTCTTTATAAAGCTTGTCTGTTTCCCCCCGCGGGGGCCCCCCCTCCGCCCCCCCCCCGTGATTTTTAAGGCCCTTTGATTCTCCTTTAAAAAAATTTTCCCACCTTTAAATACATAAAAACTTCCCCAAACTCTAATCTAACTAAGTTGTAAGGATCACAGCCCAACAGTAAAAGCTTTCCCCTGTGAAGAAATAGATTTTAAAAACGCTGACTTTTTGGAAAAAACAGAAACGCAACCACCCCGCTCTGAGACGCTGAAGACAAAAAGAGGCTGAACAGGAAGGGCTGTTTTTATGTAAAACCCAGGTCATGTTATTTTTCCCGCCAATCGGCCAACCCAAAAACATCCCAGTCATGACGTCGCACACACATCTCACCCTGCTCTATTCGTAAGCTGATTTGGGGGCCGCCAAAATGAAAAGGGAAACGCCGAAAATGGGGCGATCTTTTAAAAATGAAAGCACAGAAATTTTTAAACCCAAATTTAACGGGAGAAACTAAAAAATTTTTGAAAAAAACATAAAAACTGTAAACCCATTTCAACTTTGTCGATAAAAACGCTTTAAAAACTACCACTGACGCTCCGCCCCGGGGTTTACTACTGCCGCCGCTGCCCCCGCTGGGGGCCCCCCGTGACCCCTACTTTTTTTGGAAACCGGGGAAGCGGGTTTTTTTAAAAACCTGGCTGCTTGGCTTCCCCCACCTCACACTGCTGCAAACCCTGCAGACTCACGGGCCACAGAACCCCTTGTTGGGGTGCGCCGCGCCTGAAACCCCAAGCTTGATGCCCTCTTCCCTGACGATGATGAAAGGGCCCCTTTCTTCACCCCCCGCCCCAATGCGGTCAACCCACATCAAACATCAACTGTTTTTTTTCACGTCACGCTGTCCCCATCACCGGTCTTGGTATGCAAGGCTGACCCCCACCCAAAATGACCCCCCTCCCCTGCCACTCTCCACAAACTTACCCTTTTCCGCCTACTGCAAGAAAAAGGGGGTAATTTACCCCAATTTTTTTGATGCCATTTTGCTGCTGACTTTCCCCCCCTCAAATTTTTCATCCTCGAATTGTGGGGTGAGCCCAGACCACATAGTAATCTCTGGCTGAGGGAAAACCCGGGGTGGACAGGAGCGGGGTTTAAAGGGCAAAATAAAAGCCCCTGACCCCTTTCCTGGGCCATGGGCCCAAAAAAAATTTGTCTGGACGTTCCCACCGGGCACTTTTGGGGGGGTTGTCCCGATTTCATCTGGGGGGAAGTACATACCTATTCCCAAACCCAAACAAGGAAACCCTTTGGGTTTTTTTAACAACACACCCCGGCCCCCTACATAACACCGGGGATTCTGGCCCCCACCGAGGGGACCCTTTGCTGGACGTCCCCCTTTGCAGGCTGGGGAAAATGGCCTGCTCCAAGAATGTTTGTGTCCACTGCCCTTTTGCAGGTAAAAGAGCCTGGGCCCCCAAGTTTTTCCCCCACATACTGTATGTGATAAATCCACCCTGAATTTTTACTTTAAAAAGAACCCCCGTAACAACTTGGGTTTAAACCCCTTTGGGTATAAATTGCCCCTCCACAAATGGGCCAAAAAAAATTTTCTTTTATGTGCCATTTTAAAAATACTGGGAAATTTACTGAATAAAAAAGGGACAACCGGCTTAAATTTAAACCCTTTGGATAAGAATTAAACAAAAGAATTTTTTTCTTTGGGGGTGAAAAAAACGTTTCTTTTTTTTTAAGTACAACTGCGAAAAATACTTTGTTTTAAACCCTTGGGTTAAAAATTTCACAAAAGAAAAAAATGCGCCAAAAAATTACCCGCAAAGTACGGGGTTTAAAAAGGGGATGTAATTTAAAGGAACACAACAACAGAAAACTGTAAAAAACCTTTGGTTTTTGAATTATCACAAACAAAATTCTTCTTTTTTTCCCGGGGGAAAAAGAAATTTTTTTCTTTTTTGTGACCACAACACAGAACAACAAATAATTAACCGCGTATCCCAAATTTCGCCCAAAAAAAATGGGGAAAACCAAAAAAAAGTGTTATTTTTGGGAAGTAAAAAAGCGTTTTTCTTTAACTGAAAACCCGCAGGGAACAACAGTCTTTGATAACCCCCTTTTATATCAATGTTCTCAAAAAATGAGCAGATAGCATTTAAAAAAGAATTTGCAGCTGAATTGGTGCAAAAATGGACTTCATTTTCCCAAACCCCCCCCCAAAAAACAGAAATTTTAAAAGTAAAAAGCAACCTGAACAAATTTTGACACCCCCCCCAAAAAAACCGCTGTAAAAAAAGTAATTTTTTTATTTTTGAACCCTCACAACACAGCGGGGGGCAGCACCTTTCCCCACACAGCACAGTGAGAGGAGTGTGAGCGCCCCCTTTGCCGGCCCGACTTAATATTGGGGGTGTTTTCACAGAATCCCGCCGGTCTCTGATTGGCTTCATCTCTGCACATGTCATGTAGGCTACGCCTTTCTTCCTCCCAGAGTACTTTGCCCCATGTAACGCCATGTGCTCGCAGCCATTTTATTAATCAAAAACACGCTTCGTTCCCGCGAATCACCCTAAACTTCGACTTCATTCAGAATCAAAGTTTTCCGGAAATTCTAAACGAATTCCACTTCGTTAGAATCATTTCGCCCATCTCTAGGTATAATGTTTCATATCATTGAGAATTCTCTGAATCCTTGTTATTTCCTTTTCTCCCATAGCTATTTTGTATGATTGACTTATATGTGATATATCATGTGTTTATCGACTAGAGATCAAATAAGAGCACGAAAGTATGACTCCAAGTTATTATTTTATATTGTAAGTCAACAGCTGGGTCTGTGATGGGGTATACTGTATATCCCAGCCAGGTTCTTTGCATATACCTGGAGAATTGGAGATACATGTCATCAAGGTAAGGAACCTTGGTGAACTAGGAGCCATTAGATAGGCATGTCAGCTACATCAGGCAATTGACACCTGAAACCTGTTTAAACAATAGTAGGGCTGTTTTACAACAGTCGATCCAAGATGACTCTTAGGGTATGTTTACACGGCGTAATTTCGGCACGCATTTCGCCGTGTATTTGCGTTCTAATACGGGTGAGATGTGCGCCGAAATTACGGTAATCCATAGCTCTCATAGAGAAGTGACAATTCAATTATTTGCAGCGAATACGCGCTGCGAGTAATGAATGTCAATGGGGCATGCCGGCGGGCCGTACTGTACGCGCCGCAGTACAACGTGTGAACATACCCTTACTGAAAGTAGAAGAAATGTTGGATGGTTGCCTACTCCCCATGTTCCATGTCAATATTTATCTAACTTATATTAAGTCAGCAAGTCAGCTGACTAGGGGTGGCTACTACTCCGAACTAACTATTTGAGCCAGTGTCTGCCACACAACTGTCCATTTTGCCTCAAGGTGTTAGTAAGTGAAACTACACTGTATAGTAAGTTCTCAGAAGAGCAGGATTTACTGTTTGTTTATTTTGCACCTGTATGCCTGTTGTTCCTGAACAGAATACTGGAAAACCCATATTTGAACTAAAACCCTTTCTCTTTCTCTATGCCTGATGAACTTTGCAAAGTCCTGGAGCTGTAATCGCTCACATATGATGGAGGATGCGGGCATATTAAAGAGACAGTACTCTTAAAGAGACAGCAGCTGAGGTTAATAGAGGGAGCATTGTAAACATATGTCCTGCAGCCATCAGAGATGGCTAATATGCACAAGCTGATGAAACAGCTAATCCAGGCTAATACTAATCTCCAGCTGATGGCGGCAAGCCAGTCCAAGGTGCATGGAAATACTGTACAGGCCCAGGCTGAAACCAATCACCTGTTGATTGAAATGCACCAAGCCACTGTGAAGGACCAGCAGCAGGTGAACCAGATTCTGCAGCAACAGCTACAGGCTTTTACCAAAAGGTCAGAGGGGCCAATAGGTGCATTCCATGCCTTTCAAGTAGTGTAAAATGTCCTAAGTGAAATGACCATAGATGAAGACAATGAGGCTTATCTTGGGACCTTTGAGACGAATGTGAAAAGAGAACAGTTTCCCATGGACCAGTGGGCGGATGTCCTAGCCCCCTTCCTAACTGGCAAACTGCAAAGCCCGACTGGTGGTCACCCTGGCTGAGAGACCCCAGAGAGCCTACGCCTGGAAGTCTGATCCTGCAAAGTCTGCCTGGTCACACATGTATGACCTCTTCCACCTCACCAATGTTTTATGGAAAACATTATAATCTGTTCTATTTATTACATCCTTATAAAGCTCACCCCATATTGTGTTTTAATTACTCTTAATTACATCCATTTTTAATGGGATGAGTCAGATATTTTTTACACTGGTTGCTACAAGAGAATGAGGCCGTCAGAAATTCCTTTCAGATGATACAGGAAGGGTACAAGGACACTTGATACGTCTAGCTATACTGTGCAGATGCAAATCTGCCTTAGCAACAGCCTTAGTAGCAGCCAACTAGCCAATCATGTGATCCGTGAGACATACCAAAGAAAGAAATATAAGGCTGTAACTTGCTAATAATAAATCAGATGTATGCACCAGACGTGTGTGGTGTACCTTCCTTAAGCTCTCAGCTGAGACCAGCTTTTACAATGTAATTTGGACAGAGACAACCAATTGGCAAGGTGTAGAAAAAAAGATAACTCTAGACCTAATTTATTATCTTTAAAAAATTTTGGGTTTTTATGACCTTTGGATTATTATTATCGGAAATTTTTTTCCTTTAAAACGATGGGAAAACTTTTTTAAAACCATTTTTTTGTTCCAAAGCAAAAATTTTAAAAATAAAGTCCCGTGCAAACCGGAAAATTTTTCCCCTTAAAAAAAGGGGGGGAGAAAAAAAATGGGGTTCCCCGGGGTGAAAGAAAATTAAAGAAAGCAAAGTGACCCTGTTAAGGGAAAATAATTTTAATTTCCCTTTGTGGATTAGAAATGAAAAATTTTCAGAGGTATTTTTTAAAAAAATAAAGTCCCCCCCCCCCAACCGCTGAAGAGTTTGTATAGAACAGCGATTTTTTAGTTTTCCCAAAAGGAAAAAATTACTAAGGGGATGGGGCAAATTTCCCCAAAAAAATTTGATTCGGGCCCACTTTTCCCCCGAACTTTCCCCCAAAAAAATTTCCCTTTTTGTCCCCCAATTATTTTTTGGGGAAAGCATCGGGTTTAAAAAAAAAGCTAAATTTCCCGGGTGCCCAAAAGGGCCCGCAAGGGGGTTTTTTTAACCGTAGAAAAGTTGGGCCATCTTAAAAAATGCCCGAGGGAGGGTAAGTTTGGTTCCCCTTTATTATTTTTTTGGAAAAAAATTTTTTTAAACGACAAAAATTTTAAAACGGGGACGGTATTTTAAAGTTTTATCGGATTTTTTTTTGATCCCCGGCCCCATAAAAAAAGGGGAAAAAACCCGTGCATTAAAACTATTTTTTATCGAGCCCTTTTCGGCCTTTTCCCTTTTATTTTTGGGGGGCCAGCAAATCACTTTTCCCGAATAGAGCAGGGGGAATGTGGTGGGGACGTCATGACTTGGGAAAAAGGGGGTATGGTTTTCGAAAATTTGGGTGGGAAAAAACACAAGACCCTTCCCTTTTTAACATAGAAAAAAGCCCTTCCCCGGGCATATCAGTGTGTGGTTTAAACGTCCCAAAAAGCTTCCCCAACACTTTAGCGAAAATTAAATTTTATTTTTTTTTTTACAGAGACAGCTCTTTCTTTTTGCTGTGATCCCTTTGAACTTTGTTAAAATCAAGATTTGAAAAATTTTAGGTTTGTTTTTAAAAGAGAATTTTAATGGGGCATCTAAACCCCTGTAAAGTTTACCTAGGGTTGGGGGGGGGGGGGGGCGGGCAAACACAGAAAAAAAGCTCATAAAGGTTTCTGGAAAATTTTTAAAAGGGCCCAAAACCTTTTTTTTAAAAAATTTCAATTTTTCCTTAAAATTTAAAGGGTACGATTCCCTTTTTTAAATACTGCAAAATCCAAATTTTTTTAGCCAAAAAATCCAAAAAAAATTTTCATTTTAAAAATTTTTTAATAGGGGTTCTTTTTTTCCCAATTTTTTTCCCAGCCAACCCTTTTTTTTGGGTATAGCCAAACCTTTTCCCGTTAAATTTTTTAATCCACAATTTTGGGGGTCCCCCCACAGGTTTAAAAGGTGCCAAAAAAAAACCTTTTTTTTATCCCGTAAACATTTCAGATACTGTTTTTTTTTACTTTTGGGGCAGGGCCCTTTGTTTATAGGGGCCCCCCTTTCAGTTTTAAATTTTTAAACCAAAAACAAAAGTTTTTTAGTCCCCCACAGGTGTAAAATTAATTTTGGTCCCCAAAAAAACCTTTTTTTTTATCCGTTTTGCATTTCAGACCCGGTGTTTTTTTTTTTTACTTTTGGTCAGTCCCCAACTTTGTTGGGTGTACTTTGCAGTTTTAAAATTTTAATACTGCAAATTTTTTTAAATCCCCCCCACAGGTGAAATTTTTAGGTGCCAAAAATACCGTTTTTTTTATCCGTAAAACTTTTTTGACCAAATGTTTTTTTTTACTTTTTGGGCAGTCCCAAACTTTGTTGATAGAGCAAACCTTTTTAGTTAAATTTGAATACAGCAAATTTTTTAGTTCCCCCTACAGGTAATTTATAAAGGGCCAAAAAAAACCGTTTAAATTAAACCGTAAAACATTTCAAAAAGTGTTTTTTTTTTCTTTTGGTCATCAACTTTTTTTGATAGAGCTACCTTTTTTCAGTTTTAAATTTTAAAAAAACAAACAATTTTTTTAGTCAATACAGGGGAATTGATTTGGTGCCCCAAAAAAAACGTTTTTTATCCGTATACATTTTTCAAAACAGGTGGTTTTTTTTTCCCTTTTGGGCATTCAAACCTTTTTGGGTTTTTATAAGCTTTCTTTGCAGTTTTAAAATTTGAATACAGCAAATTTTTGGGAGTCACCACAGGTGAATTGATAGGGGGGGCAAAAATACCCTTTTTTTAAACCGTATTTCATTTCAGACAGGGGGTTTTTTTTTTTACTTTGGTCATCCCCGCCTTTTTTGATAAAACCCACTTTTTTAGTTAAATTTGAATACAGCAATTTTGTAGTCCCCCCCAGGTTTAAATTTTATAGGTGGGGCCCAAAAAAACCGTTTTTTTATCCGTATAAAATTTCCCGACAGGTGTTTTTTTCACTTTTTTTTCAGTTCCCAAACTTTGTTTATAAGGGACCTACACTTAAATTTTTATCCAACCCAAATTCCGTTTTTAAATTTTAGGGGTTTTTTAGAATACTTTGGGTTTTCCGTTTTTTTTTAAAAAGGACTTTTTCCCAAAAATCTTCCCTACCCCTTTTCAAAAATTTTTTTTTTTTTCCCTTTAAAAATGGAAACGAAATTCAGGTTTGGTTTAATTTAGGGAAAAGAAGGGGGGTAAAACATGGAAAGGGAAGGTAACGAAAAGAAGGTGCTCCTTTCCCCCTGGTTTGGGTTACAACACACAAACCCCCAGCGGATCGTCATTTGCAGGAAAAAGTCCCAACCTGTCCCCTCACGGGTCCCGGGCCCTGTGGGAAACTCAGTAACAAAAAGCGCCCCCAATCCGTTTTTTCATGGTTAAAAGCCAAAAATGCCCCCAGCAGTTCCCCCCACCTCCTCGTTTCCCCCCATCCCCGGGGCCCCAAATTCTTTACAAACATCATCAGCATCCGTCCAACATTAAGCGAAAAGGGAAACCCAAATTTAACTCGTGTTTCCCACCACTGGGGGGAAATTCCCCTTTTTCCCGAAGGGCCCTTTTAAAGGGCAAAAAAACCGGTTTTGGGCAGAAGGGAAAGGGTTTAAAAAAATTTAAGAACCAAAAAAGGATTATTTTGTTTGCTCTGACCCCCCAGTTTCGATTCCATTTAAAGGAAGGAAAAAGGGGAAACCGGGCCAACGGCAAAAAAACCCCGGGGGGTCCCGGGAACGCCTTTCAGGCCCCTTGCCTTTTAGCCCACACTTCTGGATTTCAGAAAGTCCCCGGAAAGACGAAGTCAAACCTTTTTTTTTATGATGGGGAGGGCGGGCCCCCCAGAAGTCCCTGCTTGGAAAAATATTCCCGCAACCACGATCAGGAAACCACCCCTCCTCCCTTATCCCGTCAAAAAGGGCCAGGAACCTTTTTAAAACCTGGGGCCCCTTCCCCTTTTAACAACCTCTGATTCAAACCCCGCCGGGTTTCCATATGCCCCTTTTTTTTTCCATAAACGCAAAAAAGTTAAACCAAAAAATCTTAGGTGTTTTTAAACCCCCACCAACTGTCTATCCCCATGCAAACAAAAGCATGAGTTAAATTTTGGGCCAAAAACTTGGCCCAAAAAAAGGGCCCAAACCCAACCCCCCGGCCCCCCCCAAAACCAAATGTCCCCCAACCCCCCCCTTTTCCTCCGCCTCCTCCGCCACCAAACCAAAACGTTCCCCCCAGCTGCCCATGTCTCTTAGAATCATTAAACAGGGATCAACCCCCGCCCTTTAGCCCCTTTACCATCGCCCGATACCACCACAACCCCCCAGAACCCATTCCCCAACCCCCTTTTTTCCTTCCCCGCCAATTTTGACGACCTGCCCTCCGAAAAGCGGGCCATTCCCAGGGTGCCAGCCTTTCCCGTCCCTTCCCCGGGGATGGGGGCAAAAAAAAACACTTTAACCCCAAACCCCTTTCCCCAAACCCCCCCAAAAAACCCCGAATGTTGGCATTGCCAGGGTTTTTGGGCCCTTTTTAAAAGTTGCCTTTTCCGGGCTGGTTTGGG
Organism: Phyllomedusa bahiana; assembly: GCA_025379985.1. Classification (NCBI taxonomy): domain Eukaryota; kingdom Metazoa; phylum Chordata; class Amphibia; order Anura; family Hylidae; genus Phyllomedusa; species Phyllomedusa bahiana. Next base: position 17,765 of record JAODAL010050527.1, read on the forward strand.
CCCCAGATTTTGGGGTTTCCAACCCCAACCCCCCCCATGGCCTTTTTCCTTTTTCCCCCCAATTAAACCCAAAGCCGAAACAGGCAATTTTTTTTTTCCAGAAAAAACCCTTCCCCCCCCTGGCCAGCCCCGGGTCCCCTTTTAAAAAAATTTAAAACGCGTTGTCTTCATCGGGGTCCCCGGGAAAAATCCCCCTCACCACCACACATGAACTATTTAAACACCCGGCCCAAAAGGCCCCCCAAAAATTCACTGTACAGCTCCCCTGGGTTTACTGGGGGGGATGTTTTCTGGTCCCCCCGGGCGGTGGGCCCCAGGGTCGGGGGCCCCCCTTTTTCAAAAACCCCAGGGGTGGTTGGGAGGGGCCCTTTTTTTTCCCCAAAGGGGCCCTGGGGGCATCCAAAGGGCCCCCCAAAAACCAGGCCAAAGGTTTAAAATTTAAAAATGTCTTGGGGAAAACCGTCCACACACAGGTCAGGAGCCCTTTTGGGCCGGGGTCTCCCCCAAAGAGAAACCGGGGCGATGGCGGGGCCCCAAAAACCTTGTGGCCCCGGCAAGGTGGTTGCAAAAAACGGGGGAAATCTGCTGGCCCCCCTAAAAATTTGGTAGGCGGAGCACATCCCTTGCCCCGGCCATGTCCCCTTAACCCCTCCCTTCCAGAAATTTCTAAAGCCCCTACCCCGGGTCTGGGGCTGCCTTCCCGAAAAAAGGCCCGAGGGCGGTTTGCCACTTCCCCGTTTAGCAAACCCCGCCTTCCCTCCCGCCCCGCTGCGTTGCCCGGGGTTTAGCTTTGGGCCCCCCCCCAAAACCCCCCCCTCATTTTTTTTGATTTTTTCAACACGCTGGAAATTTCCCCCCCTCCACATCTCCGGGGATTGTGGGAGCGCGCAATGCCTTTTCGCAGGGAAAAGAAAATGGGCACAAAGGGCCCCACAACCGCTGTGGGGGGACCCCCCAGGGGGTTTTAAACCAAAACCCAGAAGGGGGCAGGTGAAAGAGGGTTTTGCACCAACCTTGGGCCCGTTTTTTTTAAAAAGGGCCAAACCCAAAAAGGGCCTTTTGGGGGGACGATGCCCCCTTTTCCCCGCAAAGAAACCTTGAGGTAAACCTTTTTTTGTTCCCGGAACGTCGTTGGAAAACCCCCTGAAAAAATCCCGGTTTCCCCCCCAAAACGATGGAGGAGGAAAACGGACCAGAATTTCGGACAACAAAAGCCCTTTTCCCCCCTTTCCCTTTGAATTTCCCCAAGACCCACCGTTTCTCAATTTTTTTTCGGCCCCCAAATTTGGCCCGTGGTTTTGGGTCCCCCCACTATTTTCCCAAAGGGGGCCCCCCATCCCCAAATCTCAGGGTTTCCTCTCTGAGGCAAGTCAGGCCCCGTGGTTTTTAAGCTGCCCGGGGGGAACGGGGAGGGGTTTTTCCTAGACACCGATGTTTCCCCGACGTCCCCCCGCCCTTTAAAGAAATTTTGGGGCAATTTGAGGGGGATGGGAAAAATGAGGAAAAAACCCGTTTTCTAGTCCCCTCGAAACCCCGAGGCTTTGGGGAAAACAAGGGTTCCCCCCTTTTTCTCCAAAAAGGTTTAAAGGTTGCTCCATTTCCCCCCAAAAATGATCCCCCCCATTAAGGCCCCTCAAAATGGGAAAAACAGTTTTCTGGGGGGCCACCCCCTTTTAAATTCCCCGGGAAAAAAAAACTAAAAACCCGCACTTTTCCCCCCCCACCCCAAAAAGAAAAAAGTAAAATGGGAAAGGAAAAAAAAAGACCTTTGGCCTGATTGATCAACTGGTAACATCTTTTGCGCCGATTCCCCGTTCTTTTTCAAATGTCCAAAGGTGGAATAGCAAACAGGGCGATGGGCAAACAGCAGAGTGCCAAGTTAAACCGTACGGCCCGCAGCAGCACAGGGGAGGGTGGCAGAAGCCCAAATGGGTGACCTCCTTTGGGAATCTTTATTTTTCCACCTCACCAACCAAAGCAAAGCAGGGGCCCCCCAAAAACAAAAACAAAGAGAAACCCGCCTTTAAAATCATGGTGCAAAAAAACGGGCCAAACTGGGCCCCCTTTTTAAACAAAACCCATGGTTTTTTTATTTTTTTTTTTCCGGACCCAAAGACTTCTTTAGGTTTTTCCAAAAAAGGACGAAAAGGGGCCCCAGCTCGCTCGCCACGGCCATAGAAGGGTTTTGTGTTGGCCCAGCAGCCAGCGTCATAAACCTTTAGCGGGGGGGGCACCTTTCCCGCACAGCTGGAGGGAAGTCCCCCCAAAAAGACAAACGCCCTTCCGGCTTTCCCACAGATTAAAGTTTAAAAATTTGAAATTTTTTATCCAAAAAGAATCAGGCAAAGGGGAACTCTAAAGAAAGGGTTTTTTTGGCCCCCCAAAAGCCCCAAAGGGCACCGTTTTTTTCCGGGGTTTCCCAAATACACATTCCCATTTTAGAAGAAAAGGTCCCCCTTTAAAAATGTTTTTTTTTAAAATGATCCCTTTCTTACTTTCAATTTTTATTTCTCATTTTAAACCCCAAAAGTTTTTTATTTTTGCTGGTTTTTTTTCTTGAAGAAAAGTAAAAGACAAACCCAATTTTTTCATTACAAAACCAAATTCCCCTTTAATCACTTTTATCTTTAAATTTTTTTACATTGTCAATTTTGGTTTTTTTTGGGGGCCCTGTTTTCCCAACCCCAAAATTTTTAAAAAGGTTGGCCCGAGAAAACATATTTATAATTTTTTTTTTGGTTTATGGTTTTCCATAGATACAGCAAAAAATCGTGTCCTTTGGAACCCGAAATTTTGGGGGGTTTTAAATGGCAATTTTGCCCTCACCAATTTTTAACAGTGGCCCGAGAAAATTTATTTTTTTTTTAAAATTTTTTTGTTCAGCCCGGGTTTGAAATGCAGCAAAATAAACAGGGCCAACTAAAAAAAGTTGTTTCTAATAAAAAATTTGTTTTTTCACAAAAATTTTCAAAAAAATGGGGGTCATGGTTTCCCTGTTTTTTTAATTTTTTGGGGGGTTTTGCCCCTTTTGGGAAAAGGCAAACTAGACTACAGGTCCCTTTTTGTAAAAAAGTGGGTTTCTAAAACAAAAAATTTTTTTTCTTCACAAAATTTTCCAAAGTGGCTTTAAGGATGATTGGGGGCTGGGCCCGAAAAAAAAATAGGTTTGGAAAACCCGTTTTAATGAAAACCAAACAAAAAGACCTTGGGTTTTTTGCAAGAATCTTTTAAAAATAAACCCACAAATCCCTGTAAAAAGGGGACAACCAAATTTAAAACAATTTAAAAAAAAAGAAAAAAAAGACAGGGGGATTCCCTTCCTATTTTTAAAAAAAGTGTTTTTTTCTCGAAAATTTAAAAATACTAAAAAACTTTCATGTACAATAAGCTGGAAAAAAAAATTTCCCTGAATTTTTACAAGGGAAATACAGGAAAACTAACCAGTGTAGGTTTATTCAGAGGACCCTGGGGGGTAAAAGGGCAAAGGAAAAAGAGAACAAAGGGACAGAAACAATTTCCCCCCAGCACGTTGATTAAAAAAGAGAAAAGAATGCCAAAAAAAAGGGCCCCCCTGCCCTTTAACCCACCATAATTTTCCCAAATGAAGCTCAATTGGGGGCCCCCCCACTCAAACGGAGTGGGAAAACGCTACCCTGGGCCTTACATTTCCCCTTTCCCCCCCACTTTTGCTTCACACGACGTTTTCCCCCTTTCTGCCTTCAAAAAGGGCCAAAAAAAATTTTTAAACCCTGGTTTTTAATTTGATGACGGGGGGCCCCCCAGGTGGGCCCCCCCAAACCCGGGGAACCCCAAATGTAATCTGGCAGCTGGTCCCCCCGGGGGTTTTTAAAAAATGGCTGACGGGGAGCACTGGCTCTACACCGTTAAGGGGGGAATCCCGGGGGAGGGTTCAAAATTTTTTCCCAAAAAAAACAAATTTTTTTAAAAAGGTGATTTCCCGTTTAGGTTTTTAAATATTTTCCCCAAAAAAGGGGGCCAGGCTGAAAAACAAAATTTTCCCCAATTTGAGGCTTTTTAAAAAATTTTTTGGGGGCTGGAGGCACAAGGGGGGCGCTTCATTTGATCCTTTTCCCGGGGGTCCCGGGGCCAAAAATCAATGGGAAGGAAAAGGGTTTGGAGGAAAATGAAACCATTTGGGAATTTTAAAATTGGGTGAACCCCAGGAAAACCCCGGGGGGGCAAAAAGTCTTCCTTTTTAAAAAAAGAAGTGTTTTTTTGGGGTGATTTGGGCATTTGTAAATTTCTTAAGGGTTTTCTGACCCCAATTAACCCCCATCTAAAACTTTTTAAAAATTTCCCTTTTAAAAAAAAAAGCAGGGGGGTTTGGGTTTTTTTGTATGTTTTTCAAAACTTGAAAAAAAAACAAAAATGATTTAAAAAAGTAAAAAAAAAATATAAATTTAAAAATTTTTCCCTAAATAAATTTTTGTAAACAAATTTTCAATTTTCCAAAAAATATTCCCAAAAAGAAAAGCCCCTGTAAAAAAATAGCAAAAGTTTTTTCCAAATTTGTGATCTTTTGGATTAAACAGGGTTTTTGGGGCTTTATGGGGGTGGGGCCCCGGACCCGGGAAAGTCCCAAGTCCCCGCTAACTAAAATTTGGGGGTTTTTAAACTTTCCTTTTTTGCGGCCTTTTTAAAACTGGGGGTTCCCCTGCAGGGATTGGGGGGGCCCTGGGGTGGTTCCCCCCCGGGCAGGAAAAAATTCAAAGCCCCCTTTTTTAACCCCAAAAAAGGTGGTTCAAAGAAATCCTTTTTGGGGGCACCTTTTTTTTTCTGAAGATCGAAAGGTTTTTTTGGTCCCTTCTGCCCGGTTAAAAGGACAGATTTTAACAATGCCCCGGGTTTAACTAAAAAGGGGTTCAAAAAACCCCCCCTTTTTTTTTTTTCCCGGCACTTTTTTAAACCCGTTGGGGGCCCCAAAAGTTTTTTTAAAGGGTCATTTTTGCGGGACAGGACAGAAAAATAGTCCCCAATTTTCCAGCCCCTAAAATGGTGGGGCAAAGACTCCCTTTTTTTCCGGCAATTTTTATTCTAGGGGGAGAAAGGGTTTTTTTTTTTCATTCCCGGGGGAAACAGGAAAAGATAAAGTCAATGTCCCCTTTTTAAATAAAATTGGGGGGTTTTAAAAACTCCTTTTTTCCCCCCTTTTTTTTTAAAACTGGGGGTTTATGCCAAAGGTTTTTTGGGGGTCAGGGTTTCTTTTTTGGGGGAGGGAAAATTTAATGCCCCTTTTAAGAAAAAGATGGTTTAAACATACTGGGCCTTCCCGGCAAATTTTTTTAATTTTTTGGGTGATGCAGGTTTTAAAAATCATTCTTTTGGAAAAAAAGAAGGGAATTGAAAGGTCCCCTGGGTTTTTTTTTTTTCTGTGGCCTTTTATAACCTAAGTGTGTTGCCTAAGATGTAGCGGATCCTTTTGGGACTGTCGTGGATGTTAATTCCCAGTTTCCCTCCACCCTTTTTTGGGTGTAAGAATAAAGGTTTTGTTCCTCCCCCTAATTTTAAATGGTCCATCGGCAAATTCTTACGATTTGGGAAATCGTCTTGATAATTGCCGATATCGACTATCGACCCCGATACGATAGCCCCCAACGAATTTCGCTCATCACTATCTTCAACAATGCTGGTTTTAAAGTATGACACCACATGACACCCCCGTTTAGATCCCCTGGGCACTTAACGGGCAAAATGACCAAATAACTGATGCGGGAACGCGGGGCCCTTACAAAGTCAGGGGCAGTGCCGCTGGAAAAAAAAAAAAAGCTGAGGCTAAGATCCTACCATGCGTCAAAAACCAATAGGGGTTTCCTGGAGCCGCCACAGATCAAGCACATAAGGAACGCCCACGGCAGGAGTAAACCCTGTGGGCCACAGCATCCGGTTCATCTACCACCCATGTGTTGCCCCAACACTGGGTTTCATACACTTTCTCCCAGATGACAATCTGACAACCCCCCAAAGTCGGTTGGGTTTGTCAAACAAAACCCCTATTGGCTCCCCCGGGGATGCAGGGAGGGGGGTCTCACCGTCCTCAAACCCACCTTTGTCCGTTTTCGCTTCCCCACAGCCAGGAACTACATGTGCTGGCCCCCTCTGGCCACTATACAGTGAGGAGCAACTATTGAGGCAGGGGGCAGCAAAGAGGGGGGGAAGACATCCCTGCTTCTTTGAAACAGGCAAATAGGGGTGAGGAGATTGCAAAAGGGGGGGGTTTTGTTGCGTCACCGCCTATATAATCCGGGCGCGACGCTGGCGTTTTACACTTTCTCCCCACGGGGGCTGTGAACTGCTGCTGCGCTGCTGAGATCCCACATAAAGAAAAATAACTTTTTTACAGCGATTTTTTTTGGGGGGGTGTCACAGCTTGTCTCAGAGACTGCTTCTCTTCATTTTGATTTTGTGGGGGATTGGAATTGAAGCCCGTGTCGCCCCCTTCAGCTGATATACATTTTAAATGCTATCCCGTCATTCTTAGCACATTGAATATCCAAGAGTCAGTAAGCCCGTTGTGTTGTATTCAGTTTAAAAAAAACAGCTTTTTTTACAATCCAAAAACCCTTAATTTTTGAGCTCATTTATTTTCGCAATTTAGATGCAGGGGAATTAAGCTTTTTTTGCTGTTTTTGGTCACTAAAAAAAACGGTGTTTTTTAACGCCAAAAGAAAAATTTTTTCCTGTCAAATCCATACCCCAAGGTTAATTTGCGTTTTCAGCTGTTGTGCCAGTAAAATACACGTCGTTTTAACACGCTACAAGGGGGTAATTTTTGGCAGCACATTTCTTTGTGCAATTTACATCCAAGGGTTTTTTAAATAAAATATTTTTTTTGCAGTTGAGTCATAAAAGAAACTTTGTTTTTCAACGCCAAAAAAAATTTCGCTGTCAAATTCCCTACCGAAAAGGGAATTAACATTTTTCGCGTTTTTTGCTCCGAAAAAAAAACGTCGTTTTTAACAGCTGCAAAGCGTTTTTTGGAGACATTTCTTTTGTGCAACTTAAAACTAAGGGTTTTAAATAAATTTTTTTCTGAAGGTTTTAGTCAGTAAAAGAAACGTTGTTTTTCAACGCAAAGAAGAAATTTTCACTGTACATAATTATATCCGAAGGTTAATTAAAAAATTTTTTTTTGCTGTTTTGCTCCGTAAAAAAACACTCTTTTAAAAAACGTACAAAGCTGGTAATTTTTGGCAGCACATTTCTTTTGCACAGTTTTCATCCCCAAGGGTTAATTCAGTGTTTTTTTTTTTCTGCTGTTGTGGTCACTAAAAGAAAGGTTTTTTCAAGACCAAAGAAAAAATTTTGGCTGTAGCATAAAATTCATATCAAGGTTAATTTAAACGTTTTTTCGTTTGCTTCGTAAAAAAAACGCCCTTTTTAAAAACGCTACAAAAGCTGGTAATTTTTTGGCAGCACATTTTTTTGTTTCAAATTTTTTCATCCAAGGGTTAACTAAGTATTTTTTTTGCAGTTGTACTCAGAAAAAAACGTTTTTCAACCCAAAAAAAGAAATTTTTTGGGTGTAGCATAATTCATATCCAAGGTTAATTGTTGCGAACGGCCCACAGCCCCCAACTGCGGCGCCGTCGGATTCTGCCCCCGCCTTGCTACCGGGGGGGAGTGCCGCCCCTGTTCAGGGTTTTGGGGGGACGGGCGCACCGTCCCTCTGCACCCAGTACTCACCCGGCCCCGCTCCTTTGTCCCTGGCCCCCTCTGGGGCCCCGGGCAAGCGTCCAGGCCTCTTTAGGGGGTGCCCCCAAACTGGTTGGGAAAATTTTAAAAAAGGGGCCCGTGCACTGGTAATTTTTCTTAAAATTTTCCGGGGCACTGCCTTTATATTACCCCCGGGGGCTTCCCCCCCCACTCACTACCGGAAACCCTTTAGTGCCTTTTTCCCATTGAGGGAAAACGTTTTCCCCTTGTCTAGTTCTGATCTACCGTGTAAACCGAAACCCTTTTGGCTTTTCCTTTTCCCTGGGCCCGTTCTTGACCCCTTTCCCTGACAATTGCATGTCCCCCCGACCCCGAACCATAAACCCCCCTGTCCTGGGGCCTTTCTGCCTTCCCCGACCCAAGAGCCTGTCCCCAAAAAGATTTTTTTTAACAAAAACAACACCTTGGGGTGCTTCCCCAAGAAAGTCACGGACCCTTCTATATCTGGCCCGGCCGCAGTAAAGACCATTAAACCTGTCTGACCCACAGATTTTTAAAAAATGCCAAAAAAAGGAGTCTTTTTAAACAACCCTTTTTGTTGAAAATGGACATTTATATATCTGTTTCCCGGACCACATTAAGGGCCATTAAAAACCCGTCTGACCCACAGAATTTAAAAAATGCCCCAAAAAAAAAAGTCTTTCAACCCCAAATTTTGTTTTTAACTTGAAAAATGACCATCCCTGTCCTGGACCACAGCATGAAACCCCTTAAACCCGTTGACCCAGAGGAAATTAAAAAAATGCCGGAAAAAAAAGTCCCTTTTAACCACCATTTTATTTTCACTGGACATAGACTATCCCCGTCCTGGGTTCAAGCCTGAGCCCCAAAACCCGCATGGGCCCACAGATTAAAAAAATTTCCCGGAAAAAAAAGGGGTTTTTTCAACCACCATTTTAGTTTAACCTTGGGGGCATTGGGCCCAATTTATGTCCTGGAACCCCCAAATATGACCATTAAAAACCCGTTTGAAAAAAGAATTTAAAAAGTGCTAAAAAAAGGGGGTCCTTTTTAAACATCATTTTTTTTTTGAACTGGGGAAATTTACTAAATCTGTCCCTGGGGCTGCAGTGGCCAAATTAAACCTTTTTTTGACCCCCCCAATTAAAAATTGGCGGGAAAAGGAGTGTTTAAAACACCTTTTTTGTTGAATGGGAATTGACCTATATCTGGGCCGGACTGCAGTTTTTGGGGCCCATTAAACCTGTTTGACCCCCAGATTAAAAAATTGCCGGGAAAAAGGATCTTTGAAACAAAAATTTTTTGTTGAAACTAGACATTGACAACCTGTTTTTGTTAAACCCCAGTAAAGAACCCCATTAAAACCTGTCTGACCCAAATTAAAAAGTGTGGGAAAAAAAGGGGAAAGGGGGTTAAAGGGCATTTCTGCGGTTTCCCGGACATGGATAGTCTATTTTCCATTCAACTAAAATGGGGCTTTTACAGACTCCTTTTTCCCGGCACTTTTTTAAAACTGTGGGGTCAGAAAGGTTTAATTTGGGAATTTCTGCCCGGGCCAGGGCAGATTATATCAGGTCCAGTTTAACAAAAAATTTTTGTTTTCAAGGGGCTCCTTTTTCCCGGGACTTTTTTAATCTGTGGGCCATGAGGTTTAAGATCAAGGCGGTCCAGGACAGGGGGGTGGGGCATTTTCCAATTAAATAAAAAGGGTTTTTTTGACTCCCTTTTCCCGGGAAATTTTTAATTGTGGGGTCAGGGGCGGTTTTAAATTTTCATAAATGTGGTCCAAAGGCAAATATAGTCCCAAAGTACGTTTAAAATAAAGTGGGGGTTTCAAAAATCCTTTTTCCCCGGGGGACTATTTTTAAACTGTGGGTCATA
>JAODAL010050528.1:0-27340 GCA_025379985.1 Phyllomedusa bahiana
ACGTTTTTCTGTAAAACTAAATAATCCTAATCTTGCTAATCTTTCTGGGTATTGCAGTCCACCCCAGTCCTTTTATTATTTTTGTGCCTGCCTTTGTAACTGTTCAATCTCTACAATGTCTTTCCTGTGCACGGGTGCCCAAAACTGTACACGATATTTCATGTGTGGTCTAACCAGTGACTTGTATAATGGGAGACTAATGTTCTCATCATGTGCATCTATGCCCCTTTTAATACAAACCATAATCCTATTTGCCTTGGCAGCTGCTTCCTGACACTGGCTGCTACAATTAAGTTTACTGTCTACCGGGATTCTCAAGTCCTTCTCCATGTCACTTTTACCCAGCGTTTTCCTCCAACATGTAATCATGGAATGGATTTTTCCTCCCCATGTGCATAACCTTGCATTTATCTGTGTTAAACCTCATCTGCCATTTCTCTGCCCATGCCTTCAACTTATCCAGATCCCTTTGTAATAACACATTATCCTCTGTTGTGTTGATTACTTTACAGAGATTAGTATCATCTGTAAAGATCAATATTCTACTGTGTAATCCATGTGTAAGATCATTATTGAAAATATTAAAGAGGATAGGGCCCAATACTGACCCCCATGGTACCCCACTAGTAACAGGGATCCAGTCTGAGTATGCTCCGTTAATTACCACCCTTTGTTTTCTATCACTGAGCCAGTTGCTTACCCACTTGCACACATTTTCCCCCAGTTCAAGCATTCTCATTTTACTTACCAACCTTTTATGTGGCACAGTATCAATTGCTTTAGAAAAATCCAGATATATGACATCCAATGCCTCACCACGATCCAGTCTAGAACTAACCTCCTCATAGAAGCTGATGAGATTAGGTTCTTGTCTGGTGTTGCCTTGCTTTTGAATTAAAGAGAATATTTCACATAGATTATGCCCCCCTTGCTGAGGACAGCACAAGCTAGTGTCAGACCTGCTGTTTCCAGCGCGGTTTCCCTTATTCTGTAAGGTGCTGTAGTTTTAGAGTATTTAGTGCTCAAATCTGCAGCTTTCAGCCAGAAAAGAGTCATATAAAGAGTTAGTTTTTTCAAACCCCGCCGACCTAAGGCTACCCCTGCCCACCTCAACTGATAACCTATACTATACAAAAACATGTGAATAACTGTCAGTGGGCGATGCATAAGACTTGAGCATTAAATGCTCTAAAACTACAGTATCTTACAGAATAAAGGACCCAGCTCTGGAAGCAGCAAATCTGTCACTAGGTTGTGCTGTTCTCACCTGGAGGGGCATAATCTATGTGACAGGTTCCCTGTAAAGTAATTTGCGGTATCACTCTTATCTGTCTCTTTGTCCTGCAACTCCATCATTTAATTTTGAGTCTCTTCTAGTATTATATTCGACACATGCTTCATATTATTATATCAATCAGCGTCATTTAACTCTACATACAGCGTGTGAAATAAATATTGAGCACATCACCAATTTTCTAAATAAATATATTTCTAAATGCGCTATTGACATGAAATTCTCACCAGATGTCAACCACAACCCATTTAATCCACCCAGGCCTGCCATAGAGGTCCATAAATTAAGCATAATAATTAGAAATGACACCATGAAAAAGTATTAAACACGCTTACTGAAATTTATTTAATATTTCGTACAAAAGCTTTCGTTGGTAAGGACAGCTTAAAGACGCCTTCTGTATGGAGAAACTAGTCGCATTAATTGCTCGGGTGGTATTTTGGCTCATTCTTCCACACAAACACTCTTCAAATCCTGAAGGTTTCTAGCTTTAGTTCCTTCCATGGATGTTCTATAAGATTCAGCTCAGGAGATTGATTTTCTTTCTCTGAAACCAATTAAGAGTTTCCTTGGCCGTGTGTTTGGGGTCATTGTCTTGCTGAAATGTCCTCCCTCATTTTATCTTCATAATCCCGGTAGATGAAAGAAAATGTTTTATCAAGAATGTCTTCTGTACATTTGTCCATTCATCTTTTCTTCAATTATATGACTATTTTCAGTGCTGTATGCTGTTGGGTTTGATGTGTTTTTGGCAAAATGCAGTGCCTTTTGGCCTCCAAGTATCTTGTGTATTATGGCATCCAAAGAGTTCAATTATGGTTTCATCTGACAAGACTATATTCTCCCAGTACTTCACAGGCTTGTCTAAATATTTTTTTGCAAACGCACTAATGTGCTTTTTTGTTTCAGTAATGGAGTTTTGCGGGGGGAGCGGCTTTACACCCAAAGGAATTTTGAATGCTTTACTTTTTTTTTAAATTTGGGAAACAATTATACCTTTTAAATTCCATTTTCCCTTTCCCTTGTACTTTTCCGGGTCAACTTGGCTTTTCTGATAATTGTTTTCACTTCCCTGTCTAAAGTCAATTGCATACAAGGTTCAGGGCCAGTTTTTTTGTAAAAATTATGTTCTTTCCCCTCGGGAATTTATGACCCCAAACAGTGCTCACGGGAAGAAATTGAGTAGTTAATTTCTTCTCACCCTCCCATCAATTTTTGCAGAAAAAATTTTGCGAAGACTTGAGACAGCCCCCGGTTTTACCAATCATGAATGTTTCTTGCGTGGCCCCTTTGGCAATGAGAAATTTTTTTTAAAAGACCATAAATTATTTTAAATTTTTTCTTTTAAAAGTGTCAGGATTATTTTTCTAATTACTGATAGATTTAAACTTTCCCAAATGGCTTTTTGCACCTCTCTTACTTGGGGGGGTTGCCCTCGCTACAATATTGGGTTTTTAATTAAAAGAATTTTAAAAAAAAAAGGGCAGTTTTGCAATAAATTTCATTACAAATGTCCCACTGATTTTGATTTTACCCCCGGTCAGTGTTTGTGACTCATCTGTTTCAAATACAGACCCAAGCACAGAGCCCATCCCGCACAGTATGCTCTTTATGGAGGAGGGGGGGGGCTCGGGCCCCTTCTGTGTCTTTTTAGCAAAAATTAACCTTTGGGTGCCTGCTTCCCCCCTGCTCTCTACACAAAATTGAGGAGTAGCAGAGTGGGGCCTAAATCGTAGTCAGTAGATTTTTTAGCAGTGAAGTGTGTTACTAAAACCCTATGTGCCCTTGGAGCTTTGACTATACTAATAGAACAGTTTCAGGGGGCATGTGAAAAAACCCATGCTCTGCGTATAGTGACACATCGAGTTTATAAAACCTCACTTCAACATTCCCCCTGTGCCCTTGTTCAACGGGTTTTTTTGTTTTTTTTGCTTAAGATGTGGAGATTTTGTATGCTAAGCGGGGGGGGATAGGAACACTTACCCCCCCCTGCTCTGCTTTTAGCAACCCACAGCTTCACGGGCCTTCTCCACACTCATAGATCACCCCTCCCCTTTCTCCGTGGAGCTACGGGTGCAGCTGTTTTCCAGCCCCGGGCAGCAGACCTGGGCGGGCACCCACAGGGTTAAACCTGGCACCCAAACCCCCCCTCGCCCTCCCCCTGCTGTATAGTTTTTAAAAGGAAAGGAGAGCTTTCTTTTTCCCTGAGGGAAGGGAGAAAAAGGGAGGAAAAAGGCAGACAAGAAAAACCCCCCTAAATTTCAAAAACCCTTTGCTGCCAGACCCCTTGAAGTAGGCAAAAGCCTGTAGTGAGCCCAACTCCTTTTTAAGGTTTTAAATATTTTTTTTCCCTTGGGTCCCTTCTGTTTTATTACACATATTTAAAAAAGGGACATCAGGGTTTTTAAATTTTCTTTCCCTGTGGGTTTGGGGAAAAGGTTTTTTTCCCCAAAATTTTGGTGAAATTTTTTTTTTTTTTTATAACGTATTTTTAAATTAATAATTTTTCAACATAAGACAAAAAATTTATCTTGACATTTGACAATTATGAAACAGCCACATACAAAAAACCCATACCACATTTTTTAAAAGAAAACCCCGAGAAGGTGATTAAAAGCAGCTTTTCCCAAATAAAAACATTTCCTTTTAGGGCAAAAACCATACAGTAAAATAACCAGGAATCGATAAACATCGCTAACTCACAGTCCCCCGGGGAAGTGTTTCGCCATTATACAAGAAAAAGGGGAAAAGCATTACAGTAGGGATAGCAAAGGGATGGGGTGGGGGGAGAGGGGGGGAAAAAAGAAGGGTGTTGCCGGGATTTTCCAGCTCAAAAAGGGGTTTAGGAGATGGAAAAAACCACCCCAAAAGCCGACCCTTTAATTTTTCAAATATGTCTTAATGTTATTAAAAGGTTGCCGATGATTTTTCCTTTCGGCGAATTTTCCCTAAACCTCGTTGGTATAGTTTCCTTTTTTGAGGGGGGGGAAAGTCGGGCCTCCACATTCCCGGTTTTAAACACCTTGAAAGCAAAAACGTGTTTCATCGGGGGTTTTTCCCCTTTGGGAGTTTTAGACAGGCCCCCCCCCGGACTTTTTAAGCAAGTAGGTTGATGGGGTCTAGGGGGTATCCTCACACCGAGGAGGCCCGGCGGGGAAAAATTCCCGCACTTGGGGCCCCAAAAGGGGGAAAAGGATTGGGGCATTTCCCAAAAGTTTTAAATGGGGCCCGTCCCCTACCCCCAAGGTTATACCCCCAGCACTTTTTTAGGAATCTGGGTTCCATTTATGAAAAGGAACATCAGGGGTGGGGGGAAAACCAAAAAACAACAAAATTTTTTTTAAAAAAATTTCTCCCTGGGGGTTGATAAAATGCGGGGGAAAACCCTGGGGCCCCCGCCCCCCAAATGGGCCTGCCGGGTGGGCTTTTAGGGAAGCCCCCCCCTTCCCCCCCAAGGGAAAAATTGGGATTCCCATCTTGACATGTTTTTTTTCCCTTAGTTTCCCTTATCGGGGGCGGGATTCGGGTAAAAATTGCATATTTGCAAGAAGGACCCCCTTTTGTGGATCCCCCAAGCTTTGCACAAAAACTGGGAAATTGAAGGGCCCCGGGCAAAAAGTCTTTTTAGTGCCATAGATTGGGGAAGGGGAAAGGGGGGGTTAATTGAAAGAAAATTTGGAAAGGCTCGGCGGGGGAGGGAGGCCCGAAATTTTGGTCTGGAGGGCCCCTTGGAAGGGGCAGTTTTCAAATTGGGCCCCTCCGGGGTTTGCCCACCAAATCCTAAAAAACAAAGGCCCCCACCCCAAAAACCAAAGGGTTTCCGAGCAAAAAAAGGGGACCAAAAACAAAAACTTCCCGGAAAGGGAGGGGTCCCCATAAAAAGGGAAAAATGGGTTTGGGGCCCTTTAGAGGCAACGGGAAATTTTGGGGTCGGAAAGATTTTCCAGATCTGTACGTAAATTTCAAATGGGCCCCAAAAGAAAACGGGCCTCCCCTTCTGGGGGGGGGAGCCCGAGAGGGGGCCACAGGAATGCTTTGGGATGCGTGGGGGCCAGCCTTTAATTTTTTCCCCTACCCCGGGCCCACTTGGGGGAAAGGCCCTTTTTAAAACCGGGGGAACCTTCGGGTTTGCGCCGCAGGGGGGGTAAAAAGGGTAGAAAGTTTCGGAAAATTGGGTTTTTTACGCTAGGCCCCCTCCTTTTTTTTAAAGGGCCCATCAAAACACCCCCCTTTTTGGACACTCCTGGGCGCCCTTTTGCCCATACAATTTTTTAGTATTGTTCCTTGAAAATGACTCAGTTCGGCCGGGGGGGGGATTTCCCCAAGGGGAAAAAGGGGGTCCCCCAAAAAAATTTAAAGGATTTTTAAGGGGGGAAATGCTCATTTGACAAAATTTTTTTTCCTGCCAAAAAAATGAAATCGGGAGGGTTTTTCCCACTTCGGGGAAAAGGGCCCCCCTCAGTTTTTTTTAAATAGGGGGGGATTTTTTAATTTCTTATAAAGTGTTTCATATCGATTTGTTATTTTGAATTCCCAAGTACTTAAGCGAATGTTCCCTTTCCCAAATGTATGAAAAGTTGCTTTTAAGGGGGGGAGTCCCGATTTTAGTCGGTGGTAAAAAATTGGGGGGGGGCCTTTCCCATTTTTTGAGGAATTGGGCTTTTTAGCCGGGGCCCCTAATTCCACCAAAAAGTTCTTAGGCCCGGGATGGAGGGTTGGGGAAGGGGGAGTATGGGGGGGCCGTAAGAGGTTTTGGAAAGGGTGGGCGGGCCCGCGAAAAAAAGGACCTTTTTGAAATTTTTTTATCCCTCACCTAAAACCCCCCCAATATCCGGGGTTTGGGCCCCCTTTTAAAGGCCCCCCGTGGGCTCTATTTTCCCCCGGGGAAAAGGAAAAAGGGGGGCAAAAAGGGGGGGGCCCCTGTCTCGTTTCCGTTCTTTTTTTCCCGGAAAAACCCTTTTGGGACGTGCATTAAAAATTAAATTTTTAAAACAAATTTCGAGGGCGTAGCCCAAAAGGCCCCGAATCGCGGTCAAGAAGGCCCCGAGAAAACCCCAAAAAGGGGCCGGGCAAGGGCCCCAAAACATTTTAAAGGGGCCAGGGTTAAACCTATCAAAGGCCTTTTTTTGGCAATTTAAGGCTAAAAGGGTAAGTGCCCGTTTTTTTTTGGGTGGGTTTGCAATTTCTTTTAAAGGGCCCCTGGTCCCCCCTAGTTTGTCCCCCCCCCTGTTTAAAAAGGGGACAAAACAACCCCACCCCGGGGCTCTGTTTTAAAGAGAGAAGGGAAAACCTTGATTTTGGGCCTTTTTTTTCCCGGGGTTTTTTGTGTAAAAATTTTTAAAATTTTTGAATTTTTTGGGAAAAACCATAGGCCCGGGAACTTTGGCCCCCGTTGCAGGGTCCGTTTCCGGGGGTTATGGAAAGAGGGAAAATTTTTGGGGGAAAAGGGGCCTAGATTCTGAAGAAAGGGGGAAACCCCCCCAAAAAAGGGAAATTTAAAAAATTGGAACAAGTGGGGAAAGGGAAAGTTTCCCGGGAAACACTTTTTAATATAATATGGAAAAGGGCCCTTGGGGCCAGGGGGCCTTCCCCGAAGGGAGTTGTTTTCATGGGGAAAACCTTAGTTTTCCCCCCATATCAATAGGGGGATTGAGAAAAGGGTTTTGAGCTTTTAGGCGGGAGGGAAGGGGGGGGCCTTTTTGCCGGGGAAATTTCCCTTTAATTTGTTTTTGGCCCTCATTTTGGGGGGAATTTTGGGAGAGAAACCCAAATTTTGGAAAAAAAAATAATTTTAGGAAGATGTCGGCCATTTGTTTTTTTTTGGGGCAAATGGGAATGTCCCTGTTGGGGCACGGGGAAACCCCGGATGGGGAAGGTTTCCCCAAAATTTTCTCTTTTAAACTGCCCCCAGCCAAAATTTTTATGGGCCTTAAATTTCCAAAAAGGGATAAAAAAACGCTTTCTTTGAGAAAACCAACAGTTTTTCTACCCTCCCCTACTTAAATCCTTTTGGTTTCCCGCCGGGGTTGCCACCCATTTCACGCAGGGTCGTTACACTTGGGTGCAAAAATCATCCTTCTTTTCGAGATCCCCCGAAGGGGGGGGTTTCGGAGATCAAGGGGCTCTCTC
Organism: Phyllomedusa bahiana; assembly: GCA_025379985.1. Lineage (NCBI taxonomy): Eukaryota > Metazoa > Chordata > Amphibia > Anura > Hylidae > Phyllomedusa > Phyllomedusa bahiana. Next base: position 7,424 of record JAODAL010050528.1, read on the forward strand.
CTTTTTTTCTTTTTTTTAGTCTAGGCCTTAAATGCAATGCAATTTTACCCCGGGAAAACACTTTTTGAGCCTTTTCCCAAAAGGGGAAAGAGAAAAGGGGTAAAACCCTTTCCCCTTTTTTGAGCTCAAAAAAAAGGGGAAGCGGGGTTTTTGCCAAAAATTTTTCCTATGTTTCCCGGGTTTTTGAACTTTGAGCTTTAAATTTTTAAACTCCCAAGGCATGAAAAGCCAAAAGGGGTTTTCCCGGTATCCAAACCCGACCATGAAACCGGGGGGATAAACCCGGGCCATTGTTTATCGGGTCAATTTTTGGAAAACCCTTTTAAAACCCGTTGGGGAGTTTAAAAGTTGCCCAAAAAAAAATAGTCCCAGTTTTTGGGGGTTGGGATTTATGCGGGGGTTGGGGTTAAAAAAGGGGAATTCCCTGTCCTTGGGGGGCCCTAAATCTTTTCCCCAATCAAAAAAGGGAGTGTTTTTAAATCGCCCTTTAAAAGGAAGGCCCTAGAAAAAAATTTCCTTTTTCTGGGGTGGGGGATTTCCCCCGAGGGGCCCGGGCCCCATCCCATGGTGTTTAGTGAAAAGGGGTTTAAGTTCCCCCTTTCCCCCAAATTTTTGGGGGGGAGGGGGGGAATTTTAGAAAGGTTTTGGCCCAAAGGACCTTTTTAAAAAAAGGGAAAACCTGTGGGCCCTTAGATTTAATTTTACCCGCCCCGGGGTTTTAATTTGGGGTTTTTCGTTTAAACCCGCAAAGGGGGGAAAAGTTTTGGTATCAATATTGGCCCCCGGGGCCGCCTTTTTTCGTTTTATTAAACCCGAAAAGGGCCCCTTTTAATAGAAACGCCCTTTTCAAAGTTAAAGGGTCCCGGGTGGAAAATTTTAGTGGGGTCCCCCTGAAAGGAAAAACAATATCCCCTTTTAGGTTTTTGCATTTGGGGCGCTAATTTGGGCCCCTTTTACACTTTTTAAATTTAGGGGCCCCCAAAGGGGTTTTGTGTTTAGGGCCCCCTAACCATAATGTTTAAAACTAAAGGATGCGGGTTTTGCCGGGGGTTTGGGTTTACAAATTAAAACCCAGGTTAAATGAAACTCCAGATTGGCCGAGAAAAAGGGAAGGGAAAAGGGGGGGTGGGAAAAGGGCACAAAGGGGGGGGGGAAGACCCCCAAAAGGGCCAACCCACAAATTTAAAAAAGAGAAAAAAAGGGCCCAAATCTCAAAACCCGTAATCAAAATGGAAAAACTAAAAAACCCGAGGGGCTAAGACTCAAAAAAAAAAGGGGGGGGGGGGGGAAAAGAAACCCCCCCGAGGGGGTGGGTCTCTGGTTTGCGAGGCCCGGATTTTTGTCCTAATTAAAAAAAGGGCCAAAAGGGGGGGACCTCCCCAGTTGGGGCCCAAAAAAACGGGGGACCCCCAGGCCCGGGGTCCCCCCTCCGTTTCCGAGAAAAAAAAAAATCACTGCGCCCCTTAGGGCCAAAACAGGGGAGGGCACGGGAGGTAAATTATTTCCAAAAAACCAAGGAATTTTAATGTTATGGGAAAAACCACAAAAACCTCATTTTAGGAAAAAGCTACCGCCCTTTAAACCCCTTTAAAAACAAGCCCCGGTTTCAAAAAAATTAAATTTAACCCCCCGCCTAGCAATTTTCTGGGGGGTTTATTTCCCCCTTGTGGAATTTGGATGGTGCAAAGGGGGAAAAAAACCCAAGCGATTTTAAAAATTGGGGCCCCCCCGGGGACAAAAAACCCTTTTCCCGAGCATGGACTGCGCCTTTGGCCCTTTTTGGGCCGGGGGGGGACCCCCCAGGGGAGTTTTCCTTTGGGAGAGAAGGGGCAGGGGTTTTCCAAAACCCCGGGGGGCCGGGGGGCAAAGGGGGGCAACCCCAGTTTTTTAAAATTTCCCCAAACCTCTTTATCCGGGCAGGGAACTGTTTCGCTTTTTCAAAAACCAAAGGGAAGGGCTTCGTGTCCCTTTAAAGGAAAAGGAAACCCCCCTCAGAAAGCCGCATTCAAGCAAAGCGGGGAAAAACCCATTTTATTTTTGGGGAATTTTGTTTTCTCTGTGAGGATGGCGAGGAGTGGTTAAGGTGACGGGCCCCCCTTTTGAAGAGTGTGCCCAGGATAAGTCCCCGGAAAAAAAACTGGAAAGCTTGACCCCCGGAAAAATGAATAAAGGGGCAGGTTCCTAGCCCTTTCCCCCAAGATCGCCTCCCTTTTTTGTTTTAATTTGTGGAAAAACAACCCTTTTAATGTCCCCCTTGGGGGCGGGTAGCGGGCTTAGGCCCAAGCGCTCTGTGGGGGCCCATCCAAATATAGGACCGAGGAGGGGAAACTCTCCATAATTTTATTGAAGGGTGGGGTTAGAACGGGGGGTGTACCAAACCCCCCCCCACCCCGGGGCCCCTGGGGGGCCCCTTTATTCGAATATTTTCATCGCGGGGCCCCCCATTGTCAAGAATTTTACCCCCGGGGGCGGGCCCCTACCCCCTTTTTTCCCTGGAATTTAACTAAAAATTTTCAGGGGGTGCCCTTTTCCCCCCGGGGCCCTATTTTTCGGGTATTTTTCGTGATTTCCCCTCTTTAAAACCTCCAACCTGGGGGCCAAAACTGTTTAATTTTCCTGTCTGTTTTTAAAAAATCTCATCTCTGGAAAGGGCCCGTTTAAAATTCTGGAAAAAAAAAAAGGGGTCAGCCCCGTTTTTTCCTTAGTGGGGGGAATGCCCCGCGCAGTTTCCACCCCCCGATGGCCTTGGGTTGCCAAAGTGGGGGTAGAGGCCAGAAGAGTAGGGCCCGGGCCCCATCCCCAAAAACCCCCCTTTTGGGGGTACACTATCCCAAATCTCTTAGGGAGATTGAAAAAGGTAGGGGGGCCCCAAAATTCCCCGGGTGTTTTTTTATCTGCGGGGGGGGCCCCAGTGGTTTTGGTGTTTGGTGGGGTTTTCCGGGCTTGGGGGGGCCTGCCCCGGGGCCCCGTTCAAAGGGCCTTTTGGGAGCCATTTGTGGGGTTTTAAAAAAATTTAGAGGGGAAGTTTTCCCGTGTTCCCTTTCTCAGGGAGGGGCAAAACAGGGGGGGGGGGGGGGGCGCTCGCTGAGGGGGTTTTCTTTCCTTTGGTTTAAGTTGGGGTTTTGGTTTCCCCGGGGCTGGCCGGGATTTTCCTGTGTGTTCCTGGGCTGTCTGAGGGCCCTTTGGGGAGTGGCCTTTCAAAAGCGCCCCTCTCTTTTTTCCAGCGCTCGGAAAAACTTGCTGCAGGGTCCGGGCCCCTTTGGGCCCGTGGGGGGGCAAAAAGGGTAATGGCGCCGATGGTCCCGAAAAGCACCCCCCGTGGCGGGCCGCCGGGGGGAAAGAAGGGGCCCTTTTTTAAACGGGGGGGTCCCCCAAATGCAAGGGGGGGTCTGAAGTTTTTGGGCCCCCCCTCTTCTCCTGCTGCTGGGAAAAATTTCCTTTTTTCCCATTTAGGGGGCTGGTTTTCCGGCCGGGGTTTCCCTGCTTCTAAAAGGTTTTTGGGGCGGGGGGCTTTTTCCCCCCATGCGTTTCCCATCCCTTTGGCCTTTCCCCGGGGACCGGGCCACCCTTTGGGGAAATTTTATGTTACAGCACCTTTTTAAAAAAATATTTCCCTTTGAAAATTGGTGGGGCAGTTCAATTTTCTTTTAATTTTTTCCCCTGTAAACTGTTTATAAAAAAAATTTTATAGAGTTTTATATTTGTTATTTTCTTTTTGGTGTTTTTCTGGTTTAGTTTTTTTAATGAATGTAAGTATATTTTTTTATTTTAATTTTTTTTGTTTTTTTATTAGTTTCAATTATCCCAAAGGGTTTCATCCCATTGACAATAGAGGGGATGAAATTGTATTTGGGTTCTATTTGTTTTGCATTATTATAGTCATATTTTGATATTTTTTGGTAAAAGGGATAAAAAAAGTTTCACGCATAGTAGAACCCACATATGGAGATGATTTAATGGACCGTAAATTTTTTAAAAAAAGTTCGGCTACCGATGAGTTGCACAGACAGTCAATGGGGGGCGTATCATGCTGCATCGCACTGCCTTTTTAGGCCACAAGCCTTGGCCCCCATGCTTTTTGGCTTGCATCACGGAATGCCAGAATAACTTGTTATTCCACCCCCATTGGACACAAGCCAGAGAAGCAGGATGTTTTGTCCGGACCAGGGAGAAAAGGGGTCTACTTACGGCCACTACTAGGGCTTTTGACCTACCAGCTTTTGGGGGGCCCTTTTTGAAATAACGCTGGGGGGGCCTTTTTACCTAAAATACATTTTAATGGAGCCAAAAATCAACCCACTGGGGAATCTATATACCTACATACCTGCTGGGGACCTAAACATCTTACTACCTACTAGAAGTGTTTCAACCTACTGGGGGGGCCCCGAAACCTCCTACCTACCTACTTTAAAGGGGGGACCTGTTAATTTTGGGGGCAAATGCCTAGCAGGGGATCTTTCCCTTTTTTAAACTACTTTTAAATTTGGGGGTGTACCTACCTACTTTATTGGAGGTTTACTTATTTATTATATGGTGACACAAAAAAAGACTAAAACTGGGTGAACAAATGAGAGCTCAATAGCCTTCTTGGGAAACTTTTATTGTTTAAAGGGATAAGGGGGGTTATTATTTACCATTTGGGTTTTTGGGGGGAGTTTTTTCAGAGGGTGAAAAAGGGAGGGGAGGGGGAAAAGGGAGGAGTCTAATGTGTTTGTGGGGTAAATTCTGTAAAGACGAGTTGTGGCTGGGAGAAGTCTTCTTGGGGGTCTAGGCTGGAAGGAAAAAAAAAGGGGAAAAATAAAAAATTTTCCAATCAGGGGGAAGACATCTCATATTTCCCTAAATGTCACATTTAATTGGCTTTGGTTTATCAGTGCAGCATTCCCGGTCATGTGGTGGTGACCTGGGCTGGTATCTGATCATTCTGTGGTCTCCATATGGTGGTATTTGTAGGGTTTGATGGTTTTTTATAGTGGCACATACACTTGCCCTGTTGTTTAAAAGCGAGTGCATGCCTCTCCCTGACCCTGTAATTAGGGGGTTTTATGCACCTCTTTTACTTTTTTCTTTAGAAAGTGGTGACGTGCATGACCAAAGAAAAAATTTTTTTTTGCCCCGGCACTTTTTGTCATATCCAACCCCCACGGGAATTTAAGTTTACCATTTATAAATTTGGGTTTTTGATTTTTCAGGAAGTCAATAAGCCCAACCGTACTTTCCTTTTCCTTCTGTGTATGTTGTTGTTAAAAAAATGCAATTTTTTTCTATGAGTTCATGCAAATATTCATTTTGCAGCTAAATATTTTTGTAAAAAGATGCAAAATTTTGGGCCCTAAAAGGATTGTCCTCCCCAAAAAATTCTAATGGGAAGTACGTAACGTCTTCAACCCTTAAAAAAATCAAAAAAGGAAAAATAACTTTATCTAAAAATTTTTTTTTTTTAAAACCCAACCAACCCGTGTAATTTTTTCCTGTACTGATCTAAGGTTTATTGTTTCAAACAAAGTTTTAAATTAAAATTTGGGGATTTTGGGGAACCCAAATTTAAGTTGGGAAACCCAAAAAAAAAAAAAAATTCTTTTTTTCCCCCCCTAAATGCATTTTTTGGTAAAAATCACCTAGGTTTTCGGGTGTCCCCTATTTGTTCCCTGAAGGACATTTTTATAAGACTTTTTTCCCTGGGGACCTTAAAAACCAAAAAACCCAAAAATGACAGTTTTTTGAAGAGTTTATAAAAACATTAAATTTTTTTAAAAAATTACTTTTTTTTAGTAAAGTGCCCTTGAAGTTTTTTAAAACCCCTTTTCCCGCCTAAAAAGAACATTTTTCCAAATTTAAAAAACAAAGTTTTTATTAAAAAAAAAACCCAAAAAAATTGGTCTAATGAATAAACATGCAAAAAAAAAAAACTGTATCTAAAAAAAAAAGGGGCAACAAAAATTTTTAAAAGGGTTTTTTCCCACTACAAAAGATTATTTTTCAACAAAGTAAGGGGACATGTAAAATTAAAGGGGCTTTTCTTTGAATTATTTCTAGTCTTTTTATTTTTCCTTGGTTCTGAGATTAAAAAGGAATTTTTATCCCCAAATGCCCCACAGGGTTTTCTTTGGTTTTTTGTCACTTTTTCTTTCCTTTCCCGAAATAAAAAGAGCAAGGGAGTGGGCCAAAATCATTTTTAATGATGGCTTGAAATTCCTTAAAAGGGGAAAAAAACCCTTTTTTATTTAAAATTTAAAAGGTTTTTGAATTTTTTTTTACCAGGGGAAAATTTAGGGGGGGGTTTTTCCCCTTTTTCCCCGAAAAGCCCCTTTTTTAGGGTTTGTTTTCCCCCTTTATGGGGTTCCCCGTCAGGGGGGAGGGCCCCAGGGTTTTCGGCCCCGACTTTTCCCAAAAACCCCCCCATTTTTTCTCCTTTTTTAACCTTCCTTTTTCAAGCCCCTTAAAAAGGCCCCGAAAAACCCCAACCCCCGTTACGACATCTTTTTTCCCACGTTTTTTTAAGTTTTTCAAGAGCCCGATTTTTGGGAAAAACAAAAAAAATGTCCCCAAAAATTTTTCCGGGGGTCCCCATAAATTGGTTTTGGGGGAAAAAAAACCCAAAAAACCAACAAAAAAAACCCAAACCAAAGGGGGGGGGGGAAAAAATTTTGGAAAAAAAAAAAAACGCCCCAAAAAGGGTTTCCAAAAACACGGGAAAACCCCCCGGGAAAACGCGGTTTTTTTCAGAAAAAGGGAAAGGGAAAAAAAAAAAACAATTAAATCCCCCAAAAGGCCCAAAGCCCCCAGGACCAAAAATTTTCAAAAAAAGGAAAAACCCAAATTTTCAAAATTAAGCCCCCCCAAAGGGGAAAAAAAAAAAAAAAAAAAGGGAAAAAACCTTTTCCAAAAAGGGGGAAATTTTTTCCTGGGGCCCGAAAATGAAAACCCGTTTTAAAAAAGGCCCCCTTTTTAGGGGCCCCCGACAAAAAACCCTCCCCCCCTTTTGCAAATTCCCCTTGGGGTTTGGGGGGGCAAGGGGGGTTTTTTCTCGAAAAAAAATTTGAAAATTTGGGCCCCAGGTTGGAAAAACCCCCCCCCCTGCTTTTGGGGGGAAAAAAGGGGTGCCAGGGGGTTTTTTCCACTTTTTCCCGAGGTCCCGGGACCCTAAAAATTTTCCCGGGTGTTTAAAGGTTAATTTTTCCTTTGGGGGAAAGGGGGGGAAGGAAAAGGGGTTGGGGGGCCCAATTTTTTTTAAAAAAAAACGGGTCCTTTTTAAAATTTTTGAATTTTAAAAATTTTTTTTCCTGCCCCCCAAAAAATGTTAAAGGGGGGGCCCTCAGGGTTTTTAATTGGTTTTAATTGGGGGGGGCTTTTTTTTTAAAATGGGGTTTAAAACCCCCTTTTTTTCCCTTTTTTAGAACCCAATTTTAAGCCAGGGTGGGGGGGAAAAGGAGTTTTGGTTTTTGAAGAACTGGGGTGTGGGGGGTTTTTTTTAAACCTGGTTGGGAAAAACCCTTTAAAATTTTTTTTCTTTAAAAAACCCCAATTTGGGTTTCAGTAGGGGGGGGAAAATTTTTTTTTCCAGGGGGGTAAGGGATTAACTTTCCAAAAACCAAATGGAAATTTTTGTAAGCTTTTTTACGGCCCCCCCCGAAAAAATTTTTTTCTAGTTTAAACTTTTAAAAGTGGGCAATTTGTTTTTTTTTGTTTTTTACGTGTTTTTAAAAGATTTCAAATTGGGCCCCAAAAAAACTTTTTTTTACCCTTTTTAAAAAACCCCCTGTTTTTTTGGGGTTTTTAAGGGGGAAAATTTTTGGGTTTTTGAGCCCTTTCCTCCTTGGGGTTTGTTTTTGGGTTCTTTTTTTTCTGTTTAACTTTTTCTCCTTTTTAACTGTGTTCGGGGAAAAAGGGGGCTGGGGGTTCGGGGGGGGGGGCCGGGGGGGGGGTTTTTTATTTTCTTTTTTTATGGAAATTTAAATAAAGGGAAAATTTTTTCCCCGAACCCTGGTGGGAAATTTTAACAAAATTTAAAAACCCAACTTTTTTCCGGGATGGTTTTTTTATGGGGAAATTTTTGATTTTTTGGTGGATTTTTTATTTGGGGACTTTGGTTTTAAAAGCAAGCTTACCTTTTTTTAAACCTTTTTTTTATGTTGCAAAATTTTTTTTGGGTGATAATTTTTTGGGGTAACCAATTTTTTTTTAAATTTTCCCAAAGATTAAAGGGGGTTTTTAAACAATTTTTAAAAGTTTTGGGGCCCAGGGGAAACAATTTTTAATTTTTTTTTGTTTTTAGGGGAAAACCCACGTTGCCCGAAAAAAAAGAAACAAATTTTAATTTGTAAAACCGGGTTGGGGGGGCATTTTTTTTATGGAAAAAAACATGGTAGGGTTTTCATTTTTTTTAAAATTAAAAATTTTCTTCCCCAAAAAAATTAAAAAGGGGGAAAAATTTTAAAAATTTAATTTTTTCTAGGGTGGGGTTTCCCAAATTTTTAAAAAAAATTTTTTTTCTTTTTTTTATTTCCTGTTTGGGGAAAAATGTTTTAAAAAAAAATACAAAAAGAAAAACTTTTTTCCTTTTTAAAAAAAAAAAAAAACTCGTTCCCCCCTCCCAAAATTGGCCCCCCCTTTCCAAAAGGCCCTTTCCAGGGCCAAAAGAATTGGTTTCCCCAAAATTTTATTTTTTTTTCTTTTTTGGGGCCCTTTTTTAGTTTTTTCCCCCCCACCCCTAAACCCTTTTTCTTTTTCGGATGATGGCCCCATGACCCTGAAAGGGAAGGGGATTGGCTTGGGGGTATTCTGAAAACCCCCGGGCCCTTTTTTGGGCCCTTTTTTGGGTGAGGTTTCCCGCACTCTTTCCCCTTTTCCCCTGAAGGAAAGCTCGTTTTTTTTTGATTGGGGGTTTGGGGTCCCCAAATGAAGGACTGAGGGGCCCTTAGTGCACGAAAGGCAATTTTCCCCCTAAATTTTGTGTTATTTCAAAAAAAGGGCACTTTCCAGTTCAACACTGGGGTTTAAAAACCAAAAATTTTTAAAAAAAATTTAGGGAGGGAAGTCCTGCCCCCCTAAATTTGTTTTAAATTTTTTCCTAAAACCCCAATTTCCCAATTGGGACTAACGTTTCCCGTAACCCAAAAAATTTTAACCCCCTTTTTTTTTCCTTTTTAAAAGGGTTAACTTTTCCTTTCCCCCTTCTTTTTTGGGGGCCAATTTTTGGGGCCCAAAAACTCCGAGTTTTTTAAATTCCCCTCCTTTGTTGTAAACCAAACCCTAATTTTGCCCTTTTGGCATAAAAATTTATGTCGGGAGTAGAAGTTTACGTCAGGGGGGCAAAAAAGCCCCCCTGGAATCAAAAAAAACCCCCAGAGAGGTTTAGTTTTTCCCTTTAAAAAAAAAAAAAAAAATCAAATGGAAAAAAAGGAAAATTTTCACCAAATTGTTTAAAAGGCGTATTGCTCAAAAGTTGTGGAAACTTTTAAATTAAAAGAAACAAATAAACCAAAAAGGGTGGGAAAAAAAAAAAATTTTAATTTTTTCCTTTTTTAAATTTTAAACATTAAAAGTTTTTTCAAGGGATTAAAACCCCTTCCCCGCTGGGCTTTGTAAAAAAGTGGTTTGGGGAAATTTTTTGGATTGGGTTTCTCCTTTTGTGGGACCCTTGGGTTTTGGAAATTTTTTCAGATAAAAATTTTTACTTTAAAAAGCAAAATATTTTTTTTTTGTTGTACCACAAAATGTACAAAACCCAAAATTTGGTGGGCATTTTTTTCGTTTCTAGGTAAAATTTTAATTGTTTTCCCTTTTTTAATAACCCAAAGGGGCGACATGTAAAGTTTGGGAGGTTTTCCCGGTGGGGTTTTTTGGCGAAAACTGGGGCCCCCACCAAGTCTAAACCCCCCGGGCGGCCCCGCAGGGGTTGCGGGCCCTTAGGCGCAACCCTTTTCCCCTTTTTAAAATCCCCCCTAAACATGAAGGGGGGTGCAAAATTTGGGCCGCGGGTGGGGCATTTTTGGGGGGGGGAGCACCTCATTTCGCTTTCTTTCCCCGGGGATTTCATGATCGCGGGGGCCCGGGAAAAATTTCCCTTGCCAAGCGCTCGACGCTCCGACAGGGAGGGCCTAGTTGAATGTGGGCTAAATGGCCGGAAAGGGGGCGGAAATTTAAGCGAGAAAAGAAAAGGAATGGGGGGAAAATGTTTCCTTCCTTTGGGGGGGGACGTTTTCAAAAAGTTTTCACGGGGTTGGTCTTCCCATTTTGGGGTGGGAGGTTATGATTCCAAAAATCTTTTTTTTAGGTGTAAAACATTTCTGAAAAAAAAGCTCAAAAAAAACCCCTTTTTAAAAAAAACATAAAAATTTTAAAAACCCTAACCCGCGCTTTGTCGGGCCCTTGGGCCCGGGGGGGGGTACATTCAGGAATTTTTGATGTAAAAAATTGCCGGGAAAAAAACCCGTTTAAATTTTAATTCTGTAAAACTTTTTCCATTGGTTTTGCAGAAACCCGGCCCCAACCAAAATAGGGGGCGACAGTGAAAAACCCTAATTTAAACCCATGGAAATTTGGTTTTTGACCAAAAAAAATTAAAAGGCGGGGAAAAGTTTAAATTTTTTTGTAAAAAAGGGCAGAAAAAAAAGCTGGTTGGGTTGAACTAGCGGGGGCTTGGCAAACCCCGGCCAATTTAGAGCGCGAGCTACTTTGTTTCCCATTGTAGTCGTATTTGGGGAGAAACCGGGGCAATGAAATTTTCGGGGGGGCCTCAGGGGTCCGGAAAATTTAAAATTTATTAGTTTTTTTTTCGGGTTTCACCCATTTTTTTGTTTAAATTTTTTATAGGGGAACTTTCAACTCCGGGGGAGGGGCCCCCTCATTTTATTTCTGGCATGTACAGTTTTATTATTAGATTTGGGTTAGAAAAAACCCATAAAAAGCGCCCCTCCTTCTTTTTCCCATTGGGCCCAAATTAAACCGGGCCTCTTTTTTTGTTAAGGGCCCAAACCCCCAAACAGGGGGGCTCCGGTTTTGCATTTCTTTTCCCCCAAAAACTTCTTTTGAAAATAAGTTTTGCTCACCCCCCAGAATTTGGTAAGCAGGGGACGAAAACCCCCTTTTTCCCCCCAACCAAAAACCAGTTTCTGAATATTTCCCAAACGTAATAACCCTTTTTTTGGGGCCCTTATTTTCGCGCCCTTTTTGCTCCCTCCAAAAAAAGACGCCCCCTAAATATGGGGTTGAAAGGGTTAAAATCTGCCCCTTGTCTCAACCAATCAGCTCTTTTTTTGCCTTTTTTACTGTTTTTGAATGCCCCCTTTTTCATTTGATTGGTCAACACAAACCATATTTTTAAAAGGTTCACTGTCGCTCCTATTTGATTTTTGGTTTTCTCCCGACCAATGAGAAGGGGTTCAAAATTTTTGAATTACTTATTTCCCCGGGAAATTTTTTAAAATACTAAAATTCCGATGTAGGGCCCGGTCCGTGACAAAACCTTTTTTAAGGATTGATTGATTTATTTTTATAGAAGGTTTTAGCTCTTTTTTTCAGATAATGTTTTTAAACTTAATAAAAACTTTTTTTTTAATTCCCCATGCCCACGGCGCTGAGACCGAATTTTATTCCCCCCGATCTTCCATTGACTACAATGGGAAAAGTAGTCCCCTCTATTGGCCAGGATAGCCCAAGCCCCCGCAGCTCAACCCCAATCAGCTCTTTTCGCCTTTTTTTTCTGTATTGAACTGTCCCGCCTTTTCAAAACATCAAACTACTCCAAGGGGGTTTTTAATGGGTCATGTCGCTCCATTCTATTGGTGGTTTTCGACCAAAAAGAAAAAGCTTACGAATTTAAATTACTGTATTTCCCGGGGAATTTCCAATTCCCCCTTCCCGATGTTGCGCCGTTCTTTTATTTTTTTTTAGTATTCTTTTAATGTATATTTTTTTTTAAGGTTTTTGCTCTTTTTCAGACAAGTTTTTTTACACCTAATAAAAAATGATTTTTTTGATTCATACTCCATGCCTCACGGAAAGCTGAGAGCTGAGATTTATTTCTTGAGCGATCCTATAAAATTTTCATTTTAAATTTTTACTGATCCACTTTTTCACTACAATTAAACGATTTTAGACAGCTTTGATATTTCACATTATTCATTCATTCATTTGAAAGACAACTCTGTTTACTATACACTAACATGTTTAATTAATTCTCGCTGTTTTCCAGCCTGTCTCGAATCGGAATAACATGTTAGGCGCAGTCCTTCTGCGCCTTGGTCCCGCACTGCGCCCCACACATGGCGAGGCGCGTGGACTAACACCACATGTTTTGAGCGCTCCTCGGGCGCCGACATACATGAGGTGCAGCTTTCACGTTCGAGCGCTCAAAAACGTGCGCTCCGACGTGCCAAGATTCATACATGTCGCCCAAGGTGTGTACTCTGGTTTGTCTTTTACCCTTCCCTTCTTCTATTTATTTCCAGCATAGTGTAATTAAGGAGTTGACACCCATTGTTCGCTCGGGCAGCAGGAAGAAGTGAACGAACCGAACGACATTTCGGGGGACGGGGGAGCTTGACAAAGGGGGCGTTACACGAAACGTCGTTCTGTTCGTTCACTTCTTCCTACTGCCCGAGCGAACAATGTGTGTCTACTGCTTGTCTTGAAATGGACTTCTAGCAATTGCAATGCAAAAGTGAGGTTATGCTGCTAAACAGACTGAGTTAACCAGCTGGGACAATCTGCTTCATGAGCTCTGTATGAGACGTCAAAACCGCAAGTCAGTTCTTTGCAAAGTGTGAATTTGTACTATATTGCCTATGTGATTGTTATTTTCAAATCTATGGGGGAATTAAAAGAAGGTTTTTTACTGCTATAAGATAGCTATTTTTTCACCTACCTGTTCTATGAAAGTATTGTTATCACAATACAAGATGCAATTGGTGGGGTCTAAATAAATGGTTAAATAAAAAGGTACATTGCTGTTAGCAAAAGTGCGAAGCCTGAATCATACATCCTCCCTGTCAGAAAACAGGAACACACAAATGCTTATCATAGGCCACAGTATAAGAAGGATGCCAGGTATTCAGCAATAAGAAACCTTGGCAGTCAATGTATACAGACTGACTTACTGAGCGCTCATAATAATGGCTCAGATAGGGCATCATGCCAGGTTTCATAGTGAAACGAGGCATGGTTTGTCATTCAAATGTCAAGCTGTTCAAGGAAAATGCCACAATGTGACTGTATGGATTAGATGGAGACACCATAGTTCATCAAAAATGTGAAGGCAAAAAAGTACCCCATTAGGAAATGTTTTTGGGGAATCCCACTGTGTTGCCCCAAATTAAGGGATAAACAGGAAAAAAAATTAAAATTTACCCATAAAAAGGGGGGGGGGAATTTAGGTTAAAAAAATTTAATAAAAAATTCAGAGGGTGAATTGCTGAAAAGGGTTTTGGGGGGTTGTACTTCAGGGAATCAATTAATCCCTTAAAAGTCAGGGGAACATATTTTTTTTATTTTTACTTTTCACTTGATATACCTTTAAACTAGAAAGCTGGTTGTTTCTAGGTTGAATTTTCTGTAAATAAAAGAAAATCAGGATTTGAAATATTTTTGAAGAAAAAAAGTTTGTTATTTTGGTTTGTATTTGTGTGGGTGTCCCTTAAAGGGGATTGTCTCACTACAGGATTGCTTTTTATTTTAAAAGATCTTGCAAAACAAGTCACTTTGAATATGTTCCTTAGCAGGTTCCTTTCCCTTTTCCAGATTTCCCCTTTTAAATGGGTTGCATCAGCTCCTCGGGTTTTGCTTTTAGCAACAGCCCTTTTTGCCTTTTTCCTGAAGGTTTGCCAGCACTAGTTGTTTATAGCTAAGCCCGGGGCTTCTACTGCACCTTGTGGAAAACCAGTAAACCCCCCCCCTTAAATTAAAATTTGAAACATGGGAAAACGGGATTTGAGTAAGAAAAAACCCATTAAAGTGAAAAAACCCCCTTTAAAGGGGAAACCTAAAAGCCATAATATACATTTCTTTTCAAAATCACATAAACAAAAATATTCTTATATTCTACTTCCTGAATGAAGAGCTCATAAGGGGCTATATAGAGGAATATGTGGATGAATATAATATTATAAGTGATTCCCAAACTGGTTTTACCCTGGAAAAGAAGTTGTAAACCCAATTTTGATTGTTTTTATGAAGGGGTTTGGGGTAGAAGTCTGGCCCGGGGGTCGGGGGATATGGGGTGACTTTAAAAACCAAACCCCAAAAATCAGAGCCCCCCCCCCTTTAAATTTTTCAAGAAAATAAAAATAAAAACTCTGTTTGGGTTGGGCTAGGGAAAACAAGGAAAGTCTTAGACCAAGACAGCTTTCACACACTCGCTCCGACTCCCGCGGAGGGGGGGGGGGGGGGACGAGGACCAGAAATGAGGGTCTTTGGGGATAAATAAAAGGTTCTGCTCGGGTAAAAAAATTACGGGCCCCTTCAAGGGTCCTGGGGGGAAAAAAATTGGGAGAATTGTTGGGTTAGAAAGATCTGGGCGTTCTTTTTAGATCATGGGGAACCAAACATAAAGCGGTCAATCAGCGGCCTTTTAAGGAAAAGAAAGGGATATTGGTGTCTTTTTAAAAAGGGAGGAAAAAGGGCCCTCACGGAAAAAGGATGTAATTTTACCGCTGTAAAAAGGAAAATTGGTGCACCTCATTGGGAATATGCTGTTCAGTTCTGGGCCCCTTTTTAAAGAAAAGATGTAATAAGTAAGAAGTGAAAAGGGACGAGCCCCAAATTAAAAGGGGGAAATTTACATTTATTTATGAGGAGTTTTAAAAGTGGGGATTAAACCTTATTTTGTCTTGAAAAAGTGGGCTCTGGGGAAAAGAAAAATTTATAAAAGTATAAAAAAATGGCCCCTACAAAAAAAAGGGGAAAAAAATTTTCATGAAAAACCCCCTTCCAAAAGAAAAGGGGAATTTTTTCCCAGTGGGGGAAAAAAGGGAATTAAATTCCCAGAGGAAAAACTCCCTGGGGAAAGCTGGTCACAGCGGGGAACATTTTGCAAGTTTCAAAAAAAGGGCCTCCCTTGAAACAAAAGAAAATTAATAAATATGTAGCCTTTAAAAAATTCTAAAACCAGTTGATGACAACTCGGGGATCAGGAATGAACCCTTCTTTAGAGAAATTGGTTTCTTCCCCTTAGGGGTTTAAAACCCTTTCATCATGGAGGAAACTATTTGGACTCCCACCCACCCACTTTTTACCCCCCAAGGTTTAAAAATTTGATGTTTTCTTTTTTTTTCAACCGTACAAATGAACCAAAAAGCACATTATTATGCCCCCCAGCTGATATCCAAGTAACCCCCCAAATGTGAAAGCAGGGAAACAGCAGCTAGATGGCGGGGATTGACTTAAAAAAAGTCCTTGAATCTAGAGCCAACCGACTGAAAGTCCCTTTCCCAAACCGCCAAGCGGGGGAAAGGTTTTTGGTCCCCCTGGGCAAATAAAGCATGAAGACCCCATCCCCCCCTCCCAATTTTACTTTCAGCTCACTCCATACCTCTTTGTATCCCCTTAGGGCCTGGGATGAAGCAGAGCTCTAGGCGTTCGCCTACAAATGCCTACCCGTCGTCGCGGCCCTGCCCACAGCTACTGGAGCATTAAGGAAGATCCATAGATAGAACATGACAATTGGGGTGGTTCCACAAATGTTCAAATGGGTTCAAGCCTGAGAAATTAATGGGCCAGATTTGTACTTGGTCATGCTCTATGAACCAATGTCAGACATTTGTAGCCTTGTGACATGTTTTGCTGCAAATTCCCATACATCCCAGGAAACACAATCAGCATTTATGGGTGTACATGATCTGAAAAGATGGATCCATACCCATGCCTTCCACATGAATGATTGTGCCCAGAGAAGGCCACATAAACATAATAATGCTGCCATTACTTGCTTGTGTTCTTCCAGCTATGGCTGCAAAGTGTTTGTTCTCTGATGTTTCTCACCTCACGCCCATTGGGCTGATAAAAGCAAAAAAAAATGCTTATGATAAAAATATCCCCTTTTTCCCTTTGCCAAACCCAAAAGGGGGTCCAATTCTTTTATTTCCCCTGTACCCTTTGTCCCAAAGCAACCTTTTATTAAAGAGGTGAAAAAAAATTTTTTTGCTTTTAGAGGGGGGCCGGCAATTTCAATCAGGGGCAAAGAAAAACGTTTTAGACAAATGTCTGGTAGCCCCCTTTTATTTTTGGGAGTGGCACTCCACCCGTTGGTGGGGCCTCATGCGCCTTTAAAAAGCCAGTTTTACCTTTCCCCATCAATGACACTTTTGGTTCAACACAGTTTCCATGTCACTTATTTTCAATGGGGCCATTTGTTCCCTTCCAATACACTTTTTACCCCCATAGAAAATGAACAGGTTTTACAGGGTGTTTTTAAAAAATTTAGTCACCCTTTACCCCAAAAACCAAAAAACCATCCATTTTTTTTATTTTTTTTTCAGTGGATTGCAAAACTATTCATACCCCTTCAACTGTTCTTCATTTTTAAACATTGCAGCCACAACCTTAAGTTTATTTTCTTAATATTTTATGTGATAGAGCAACACAAAGTAGCAAATATTCGTAAAGAAAATGATACATGCTTTTTCCATATTAAAAAACTGAAAAATGTGGCGTGCCTATATATTTGGCCCCCCTGAGTCAATACTTTGTAGGACCATCTTTAGCTGCAATGCAATTGGGCTATGTCTCTAGGACAAGAGTGTACATCTAGGGTGACATGTATGAATGGAGCTGCACCAGTTTTCTGGCGTGCTTTGCGGACAAAAACCTGTTGTAGCCCTGTTTTATAGATGTATGAACAGCGGTACATCCAAACTTAGCGCATTCTGCACCAGACACAACACTTTTGAATGCGCAAAGTTTGCGGGAGAGTGTCGCACCAGAATCGAATGATTGCTCCAAAGTTTGGTGCGAGATGTACAAATGCTCTAAAGTTTGACCCATAACTGTCTTACAAATCCATACCAATTTCAAAGTGGCATGGCTGAGACATATTTTTCTGTAGAACGGGACAAATGAATGAAGTGCTGTGGGACACTTTCACACGTACTGGTGTCTTCTACACTCCTCTTTTTAAAACTGGCCTGTCGGCACCAGGTTTCAGACATGTCCCCCTAGAGTCTGGAATTTTTGCCCATTCTTCTCTGTAAAATAGCTCTTGCTCAGTCATATTGGTTGGTAAACCCTTGTGAACAGCAATTTTCAAGTCCTGCCATAGATTCTCAATGGGACTTAGAACTGGACTTTGACTGGGCCATTTTAACACATGCATATACTTTGATTTAAACCTCTCCATTGTAGCTTTGGCTGTATGTTTAGGGTTGTTCTATTGCTGGAAGGCGAAGCTACACCTCAGTTTCAAGTCTTTTGCAGCCTCTAACAGGTTTTCCTGCAGGATTGCCATGTATATAGTGTCATCCATCTTCCCATCAACTTTGACTTCCCAGTCCCTGTAGCAAAGCCTACCCCAGCATGATGCTGCCACCACCATGCTTCACAGTGAAGATATTGTGTTTAGGGTGATGTCCAGTGTTTGTTTTGTTCCACATATAGCTTTTTACATTTAGGTCTCATCTGACCAGAGCACCTTCTTCCACATACTTGCTGTGTCTACTACATAGCTTTTTGCTAACTGCAAATTGGACTTCTTATTGCGTATTACTCACTTTCAAAAATGTCTTTCTTATTGCCACTTTTCTATAAAGGTGAGATTTGTGGAGTACACAGTAATAGTTTCTCAGTGGACAGATTCTCCCACCTGAGTTGTAGATCTCTGCAGCTCCTCCAGAGTGACCCTGCTTCTATACTTAGTGCTCTTCTTGTCTTCGCTGGCAATTTATGTGAATGTTCATGTCTTGGTAGGTTAGAAATTGTGCCATACTCCTTTCATTTATGGATAATGTATTGTAAAGTGCTCTGTGAGATATTCAGAGCTTGGACTATTTTTTTTTTAAACCTAACCCTGCAATACACTTTGCCACATCTTCATCCCTGAGCTGTCAGCTATGTTTCCTTGTTTTCATAATGTTGTTGGTTCACTAGTGTTCTGTAACAAACCTCTGAGGCCTACACAAAACAACTCTAGTTATACTGAGAAAAAAATTACATATAGATGTACTCTATTTACTGGTAAGATAACTTCTTAAGGCAATTGGTCACATCGCATTTAATTTAGAGACAGCGTTTCCTCTCCTGGCTCCGTGATAAGCTCCGGGGTATAGGAGAGATAAAACAGAACACAGCGCGCACTGTGAACTACTACTTCAGGTAAGCACGTTCTATACTGATCATACAAGAAGTGCTCACCTGATGAAGCTGTACTTGTTACGGTACAGCTACGTATTAGCGAAATCCCTCTGAGGGCTGGAACGGAGATTCAGCTCCGGCGAGGCTCCCACCAGACATCCACGAGGGACGCCGAAGTATGAGTAGGAAAATAAATTCACAGATCTCACAAGAAGATCTGCTTAGAGCCGTGCAGCGGAGCCAAACCCCCCTTTGGGTTGAGATGTTTTAAATGAAGAAAAAGTAAATAATGGGTTTTTTAAAAAATAAAAGGTTGGGGAAACCCCCGTTTCCTAATGTAAAAGGGCAAGTTAATACGATTTTTTAAATTAAAATCCCACCAAACAAACTTTGAAAAAAAGCCCATTCATGATTTCACATATAAACAGGAAATAGTAACAGACAGCGTCATATGTAAACAGTATCCTAAACAAAACAATCTTCATTATTAACAGTGGTTTAAAATTATTTAATGATGACTTATAATTTTTATACCTGAAAAATCAAAAAGAAAAAAACAAGTATTAATAAATATAAATATGACCATAAAAGATAAACAAATATTGATTGATGATTAAAATTTCTCCAGATTTGTGAACATTATACCAGCAAACTACCTTGTATTGTATCACTAATTTTTAAAGGAAACTAAATAAATTCACTTAACTAGGATCCCTACACACATACAATTTTACCATTAGACTAAGTTTAAAATAGATCTATTATGTGCTAATTAATATTTAATAAAAAGGTATATTGTATCTAAAAAAAAAAAAAATTTAAAAAAAAAAAAATATATATAATATATATATATATTATATATATAATATATATTTATATAATAAAATATATATATATATTTTATATATATATAATATATAAAATTTAAAACCCTGTAGTTTATGCCAAAATGGGAAAAAAATAAATCGGTAACCCCTTTTTTATCTATCTTAAAAAAGTTAAAAAAATCTGGGTGCTTTTAAATTAAAAAAATAAAAAACAATTTAAAAGTCATTCTTGATCCGTTTAAACCGTGGGGTCAAAGATTTAATTTAAAACATCCCAAAAAACTTCTCCTCACTGAGTCTTTTTGTCTGCAATGCTTGGGGAAAACCAGCAGTTTTATTTTGTTGCCATTTTTGGACATAAACTGCATGGGTATATATTATATATATATTTTTTTATATACACATATACCTTTTTATTAAATATTAATTAACCATAAAGACTTTTTAAACTTAGTCTTGGAAAAAATTTTATGTATGTATGTATCCTAGTAAAGTGAATTTATTTAGTTTCATTTAAAAATTAGTGATCCAATATAAGGTAGTTGGCTGGGATAATTTTCCAAAATCTGGAGAAAATAGAATCATCAAGCAATATTTGTTTATCTTTTTGGCAAATTTATATTTTTTATTTATTAATACTTTCTTTTTTTGGGTCAAGCAGATTCGAAGACTATTTTCCTGCAGTTTTGGAATTTTTCCATGGCCCCCCCCCAAACACTTTTTTTGAACATCATTGGGGGAAAGCAAATCTTTTGAATTTTCAGGATAAATAGCTTTAAACGAGGGGGAAAAACTTCCAAGAAAAGCT
>JAODAL010050529.1:0-27340 GCA_025379985.1 Phyllomedusa bahiana
ATTTTTTCCCCCATTTCAGACAAATTTTTTTCAGCTTTTTTTTAAATTGCTGTGGAAACGCAATTACCAGTCCGGCTGTGTGTGTAATAAACGGAGAGGTTTTAAAAGAACGTATTAAACCTATCCCTAAATGAAAACACATAGTGGAAAAGTGACGACAATTCAGTTGGGAAAGTTGCCAGATTCCTGGACCGGGGAGGAGGGATCGGCTTCGAGCCCTCAACAAGTGGAACCTGACGTTCTCTTCATTAAACCAGGTGGGGCCTTCACTTCAGGATTCTGGGACAAAATTAAATCTGAACTAAAATTTACAGCGATGCAAGAAAAAATTACCGGTTCTCCCCCTGCAGCTGTAAATCCCATGTAGAGCAGCCGGAGCGGTGTAAATAGGTATTTGGGGTCCTTTTTTCCCTCTCTGCTGCTTCTCCAAATGTAAATTTCCCCCTTTTATATCTTCCAGGTGTCACGGATGTCACAGCTGCTCTCAGCCAATCAGATGTCTCTCTGCAGTTGCATCCATTTCCTCTCACCTCCAATGTCTTCTATTTACAGTTTTACAATTGATGGAATTTTAGGTTTCTACAAACAGGGAACAGTGAACTGATGATACCAAATGGGAAGATGATAGCACCAGGGGGCCCTGGGTGAAGGGGGTTTTCAGGGCGCAGTTTCTGTCGGGCCCCGTTTTCTACGGAGCCCAAAGGGGGCCTTTTTAAGCCCTAAGAAGACACCAGTATGAGAACGCAGGGTGGGCAGAAAGTTTTTTTTTTTGCGCGGAGTTGTACCATGAAGGCATTTCAGTTGTTTTGTCTGTTCAGCTTTTTAGTTCTTCAAAGGGGAGGTGTGCATTTGTTTGAGCTGCATATCAGTGACCCACAGATTACATCACCCTGCCTTTCCCACAGGGCTCCTGTGTCAAAAAAAAGGTCTGTTATGTAAGGTGTGAATAGCTACAAGAGGGGGTTTTGACTTCTGCCTTTCAGCATAGGGGCCCTCAGTTCAAATCCCTGCTGGAACCAAACCTGTGGATTTTTTCTACTCAATGCACATAAGAATAAAGGCACCTTTTTTTATTTGCCACTGTTGTTTTACTAAGGATTACAGAGGACGGAGTAGAATGACACACCTGGGTTGGAAAATTTCAGCAGTGAGTGGTGTGTTGATTACTAAGGAGTACAGAGGACGGAGTAGAATGACACACCTGGGTTAAAAAACTTGCTTAGCAGTGAGTGTGTGTGATTACTAAGGAGAAACAGAGGATGGGAGTTAGAATGACAGCCCTGGGGTTGAACACTGCTCAGCAGTGAGTATGTGTATTACTAAGGAGTACAGAGGATGGGGGTAGAATGACAGCACCTGGGGTTAAACACCCGCTCAGCATTTAGTGTGTGTGATTACTAGACAGGAAATAGACTGACAGTAGCTGCCTGAGAGGAGAGGTGATGTCTGAGCATGTGCGACCTGGACTGAGGAGATCTCATCACTGGTCGTATCCCCCTGGAGATGAGCTGCACACTATGCATCACTAAGGGAGCAGCTAAAACAAAAATAGTACAACATTTTTAATAATGATGAGTGTTGAAAATTTTTATTAGTTAATTTGCAAGATCCCCACAGCAATTTTACTTGGTGGGAAAACCCCTTTAAGTCACGCCTCTGGACGATATATGTATATCAAAAATAAATGTACATGAATTACAATTTTATGCAAAAATATACAAATCTGGAGACCCAAAATATGTTACATAGCAACCACTGGTGGCATTGAAGCATCCAGAGTGACTGTCATCCAGCTTTTTGAAGACTCCGAATGGCGGCTCAATCTATTATTATATCTTTTAGGTCCTATTACATTCTCCGTTCATTCCCTTTATTCTACCAGTAATCACTGAAGTTGTAGAATTATATTATAATTATATTTTTATTGTTTATTATGTTTTTTTTATTGATACTCGGCAACAATAAAAATACAATGTATCCATTCCAGAAGGTTCAATCATGTTCATATGTCAGACTTATCCAACTGGAAAACTCCGACAGATTCTCCTCTGCGTTGGGGCTGCAGAGCATATGAGGAAATAGGAGCAGTGACATCTAGATGGTTAAAAGGGAGGAAAATTGCCGAATCTCATGAATAAAAAAATGGGAAAGACTCGTCCACGGGACGGACGGAAGAATGTGAACTTCAGATCTCACCAATTTAATGGGCTCCAAGGATGAAGAAATCGGATTTTCCAGGCGCTGAATGTTCTGCAGCAGCTGGATCAGTGCGAGTATCTTCTCCCACATCTGGAGAGCAGATGTCACTTCACAGGACCACAATGATCTGCCAGCCAGATGCAGGAACACGGGGCCTGGAGGACTTGTGAAAAAAAGCCTCTCCAAGGTCCAAGTGTGTGAAGTGGTCAGCTAAGGCCACCACATGACCTCCGCTCCTGGCCATGCGGGTGCACGAGACGCCCAGAGCCCAGGTGCCCCGCTCAGAATGCCAGGGGAAGGGATAACATCACAGCACAGGTCACCATGAAGGAAACACAGGTCGCCCATATGAGGGCCCCTGTAGGGACAATTTTCCAGAGGGGAGGAGGGGTAAATGGAGGACTCGACCCTCACCCATCACTTTAACCCCATTGTCTATATCTCTCTTATATCTGCCTCCTATCTATCTACTTACCTATCTATTTATTTATCTTTTTCATATTATCTATTTTTTTTTTCCATCTCTCTTTCCTCCCCCCTCTTTTCTCTATCACTATCTCTCTCTATCATTATCTCTTCTTTTCACTCCTCTCCCCCCTCCCTCCCTCCTCTCTATCCCCTGTCTTTTCACTTCTCTTCTCTCCTCCCTCCATCCCCTCTTTCTTTATCACTCTTCTTCTCCCCCATTTTTTCTCCCTTTCCCCCCCCCCCCCTCCCCTTCTTCTTTCTTCCTTTTATCATTCTCTCTCCCTCCATCCCTCTCTCTCTATTACTCTCTCTGTCTTTATCTCTCTCTCCATCGCTCTCTATCACTCTCTGTCTTTATCTCTCTCGCTCCCTCCACTCCTCTCTCCTTCCCTCCCTCCCTCCACCCCTCTCTCCACCCCTCTCTCCCTCCCTCTTTCTCTCTCTCCCTCCCTCTCTCTGTCTTTCTCTCCTCCCCCTCCTCCCTCCTTCTCTCTCTCTCCCTCCCTCCTCTCTCTTCCCCCTCTTTCCCTCTCTCCTCCCCCCTTCTTTTCTCCTCCACCCCCCTTTTTCTTCCCCCCTCCACCCCTTTTCTCTCTTCTCCCTCCCCTTTTTTTTCTCTCTCTCTCCTTCTCCCTCCCTCTCTCCCTCCACCCCTCTCTCTCTCTCTCCATCCATCCCTCTCTCTCCCTGTCTTTCTCCCTCTCTCTCTCCTTCTCTCTCTCTCTTTATCGCTCCCTCCCTCTTTCTCTCTCTCCCTCCATCCCTCTTTGTCTCTCTCTCTCTCCATCTCTCTCTCTCTTTATCTCTCCCTCCATCCTTCCCTCTTTCTTTCTCTCTCTCTCCCTCCCTCTCTCTCTTTCTTTCCCTCCCTCCCTCTTTCTTCTCTTCCCCCTCCATCCCCCCCTTTTTCCTTTTCTCTTTTTCTTTTCCTCCCTCCCTCTCTCTTCCTTCCTCCCCCTCCCCCTTTTCTCTCCCCCCCTCCACCCCTTTTCTCTCTCTCCCCACCCCTTTTCTCCTTCTCTCTCCCTTCCTTTTCCTCCTCTCTCCTCCCTCTTTGTCTCTCTCTCTCTCTCTTTATCTCTCCCTCCATCCTTCCCTCCCTCCATCCCTCCGTCAGTGTGTCCGGGTGCTGTTCCCCCTCCTGACAGTTCTGGAAGCTGCGGCCGCCGTGTTTATCCAGGCCGGGTGAGAGCTCCTTCCCTCTGTTTAATCTTCTCTTTGCTGTGGATGAGCTGAGCGCAGTGACCCCTGGGTGCAACCTCTGGGCTGTCAGCGCCGCCGCTGCTAAATAAGCCGTGACTCCCAGGCGGAGCACAGAAACCGCAAGAACGGCGCCGGAAGAAGGGGGCGCCCTTCATCTACACCAGGCATTACGGACCCTGGGAAAGCTGGGTGATTGCATAAGGACGCTCCTCTGTATGTACACCAGGCAGAGAATCTATTCAGGAGTCTGGGAAAGCTGGGTGATTCCATATGGACGCTCCTCCCTCTATATACACCAGGCAGACAATCCATTCCGGACCCTGGGAAAGCTGGGTGATTGCATAAGAACGCTCCTCTGTATGTACACCAGGCAGACAATCCATTCAGGAGTCTGGGAAAGCTGGGTGATTCCATATGGATGCTCCTCTGTGTATACACCAGGCAGACAATCCATTCAGGACCATGGGAAAGCTGGGTGATTCCATATGGACGCCCCTTTTGTATACCCGCAAAAATCCTTCGGGACCCTGGGAAAGCTGGGTGATTGCATAAGGACGCTCCTCTGTATATATACCAGACAGACAATCCATTCAGGACCCTGGGAAAGCTGGGTGATTTCATATGGACGCTCCTCTGTATATATACCAGACAGGCAATTCATTCCGGACACTGGGAAAGCTGAGTGATTTCATATGGACGCTCCTCTGTAGATACATCAAGCAGACTGGTGATTCCATATGGCATTGGCTGTGAGCTCAGATAACACAGCTGCAGGGTGGGGTGCAAGTGAGTGCAGTGAGGTCACAGTATATGTATAGCAGATAATTTTGTGATTGGCTGAAGATGTCATACAAGTAGCAGGTCAGTCTGTATTTAGACAATGATGATGTCACAGGGTGCGTGCAGTGATGTCACAATCTATAGGGTAATGTCACAGGATGTGTGCAGTATGTCAAGGGTGTCCGGGGGATGTCACAATTATAGGAATGTACAGGGGGGGGGGCCTTTGGGGGAAAAAGGGGGGGAGTGAGCACAACTATAATAATGCACAGGGTGCGTGCAATAATGTCGCAATCTATAGGATGATGTCACGGTGTGTGCAGTGATGTCACAATCTATATGATGATGTCACAAGGTGCATGCCGTGATGTCACACTTTCGTCAATGCAGATCCCTGTCTTCAGTGTCCCTGTTTTTGGCTCCCCCGCGCCTGCGCCCCTCCAGGAGATCCCTGTCTTCAGTGTCCCCGTTTTTGGCTCCCCCGCGCCTGCGCCCCTCCAGGAGATCCCTGTAAGGTCCGTTTTTTTGTTTTTTATTTTTTTTTTCGGCTGGCCCCTTTCCAGGAGTCCCGTTTCAAAAGTTTTTGGAGCGCGGAGAGCGCTGGGCCTGAAAACGCTATTTTACGACTCCCCGCCGGGCCGCCCAGAGCAATAGGAGCTTGTTAGAGAAAGCTGCGGCATAAAGGAGCTCTCAGAGGCCAAGTGAACCATACAAAATGACTTAAACCAACAATAATGACATTGCACCCACCCTCGCTCCGGGGTCGGCCTTCTGTCTGTTCATCTCGGATTCATGGCCGGGGCCTTCTCATCCTTTGTCGGCTTCTGCTGTTCACAAGTTCTTTTTCTGTTTTGTTTTGTACTTTCCGGTTCATCGGAAAGGGAAAAGGGGCAGAAAAAGAGGCTGAAGTCCAGATCCAAATACCACAATTTCCGGGGCCCCCGTAAACCCCCACGGTTTTTGGGCCCCGGGGCCGCCAGCAGCGGCGCATTCTCAGCTGCCGTGCCATGAGGACGACATGGGAGAGCGCTGGCAAAAGAGATGCACAATGAACCATGGGGCCCGGAAAAGGAATTTGGGAGGGTTTTTAAGTTAAGGGTTAATCCAGAGTGGAAACCCATTGTTTTTCATGTAAAACCGGGAACCACCAACATGTTTTTCCCACATGGTGTATGTAACCACCAAGCACTGTGAACTTATACGCTGTATGTAACCATAACCACCAAGCATTGTGTACATATACACTATACGTAACCATAACCACCAAGGGATTTTGTACCAAAACCTAACGTAACCTTTCCCCCAAGCACTGTGTCCAATATGCTAAATCAAACCGTAACCCCCCCCCAAAAAAAGTGGAAACCAAAACACTATAGTAACCGTAACCCCCAAGCATTGTTTTACCATAAACCAAAACTTAAACCGTAACCCCCAAGCGGTTTTGGGACCTATAAATTACATTAAATAAAACCCCCAAACATTGTGGGACCTAAACGTGTATTAAAACCCCCAAGGGCCCCTGCACCCTATGCTATATTACCCATAACCACCAACCATTGTGCACCTATATGCTATATGAAACCATAACCACCAAGCATTGTGTACCATACGTTTTAAAGTAAAACCCCCCAAGCGCCGTGCACCTATATGCTATATGTAACCATAAAACCCAAAAAGCATTTTTTTACCTTAAAAGTTGTATGAAAAACCAAAACCCAAAAACCGTGCAACCCCATAGGGTATATGTAACCATAACCTACAAGCATTGTGTACCTATACGTTGTATGTAACCACCAAGTACTGTGAACTTATACGCTGTATGTAACCATAACCACCAAGCACTGTGCATCTTTATGTTACATGTAACCATAAACAACAAGCATTGTGTACCTACACGGTGTATGTAACCACCAAGCACTGTGAACTTATACGCTGTATGTAACTGTAACCACCAACAATTTTGCACCTGTATGTTACATGTAACTATAACCACCAAGCATTGTGCACATATATATTATGTCACAACCAAACATTGTGCACCTGTGTGTTATATGTAACCGTAACCACTAAGCAATGTGCACCTATATATTATGTCACAACCAAACATTGTGCACCTAAACGTTGTATGTAACCATAACCAACAAGCATTGTGTACCTATACGTTGCATGCAACCACCAAGCACTGTGAAGTTATACGCTGTATGTAACTGTAACCACCAACCATTGAGCACCTGTGTGTTATATGTAACCGTAACCACTAAGTATTGTGCACCTATACGTTGTATGTAACCACCAAGCACCGTGCACCTACACGTTATATGTCACCACCAAGCATTGTGCACCTACAAGTAATTCACACCAGAAAGCATTGTGCACCTACACTTATATGTCACCACCAAGCATTGTGCACCTACACTTACGAAGTCACCACCAAGCATTGTCCACCTACAGTTTATGTCCCACCAAGCATTGTGACCTACAGTTATATGTCATCACCACCAAGCATTGTGCACCTACACGTTATATGTTTACCACCAAGCATTGTGAAACCTACACGTTTTATCACCACCAAGCTGTGCACCTACACTTTTATGTCCACCAACCCAGCATTTGCACCTACACTTTTTATGTCACCACCGAGCATTGGCACCTAACGTTATATGTCACCACCGAGCATTGTGCACCTACACGTTATAGTCAAACCCCCAAGCTTTGTGCACCTACACTTTATAATTCACCACCAAGCATTGTGCACCTACACGTTATATGTCACCACCAAGCATTGTGCACCTACACGTTATAAGTCACCACCAAGCATTGTGCACCTACACGTTATATGTCATCACCAAGCATTGTGCACCTACACGTTATATGTCACCACCACCAAGCATTGTGCACCTACACGTTATATGTCACCACCAAGCATTGTGCACCTACACGTTATATGTCACCACCAAGCATTGTGCACCTACACGTTATAAGTCACCACCAAGCATTGTGCACCTACACGTTATAAGTCACCACCAAGCATTGTGCACCTACACGTTATAAGTCACCACCAAGCATTGTGCACCTACACGTTATATGTCACCACCAAGCATTGTGCACCTACACGTTATAAGTCACCACCAAGCATTGTGCACCTACACGTTATATGTCACCACCAAGCATTGTGCACCTACACGTTATAAGTCACCACCAAGCATTGTGCACCTACACGTTATAAGTCACCACCAAGCATTGTGCACCTACACGTTATATGTCACCACCAAGCATTGTGCACCTACACGTTATATGTCACCACCAAGCATTGTGCACCTACACGTTATATGTCACCGCCACCAAGCATTGTGCACCTACACGTTATATGTCACCACCAAGCATTGTGCACCTACACGTTATATGTCACCACCAAGCATTGTGCACCTACACGTTATAAGTCACCACCAAGCATTGTGCACCTACACATTATATGTCATCACCACCAAGCATTGTGCACCTACACGTTATATGTCACCACCAAGCATTGTGCACCTACAAATTATAAGTCACCACCAAGCATTGTGCACCTACACGTTATATGTCACCACCAAGCATTGTGCACCTACACGTTATATGTCACCACCAAGCATTGTGCACCTACACGTTATATGTCACCACCAAGCATTGTGCACCTACACGTTATATGTCACCACCAAGCATTGTGCACCTACACGTTATATGTCACCACAAAGCATTGTGCACCTACACGTATATGTCACCACCAACCATTCTGCACCTACACGTTATATGTCACCACCAAGCATTGTGCACCTACACATTATAAGTCACCACCAAGCATTGTGCACCTACACGTTATATGTCATCACCACCAAGCATTGTGCACCTACACGTTATATGTCATCACCACCAAGCATTGTGCACCTACACGTTATATGTCACCACCAAGCATTGTGCACCTACACGTTATATGTCACCACCAAGCATTGTGCACCTACACGTTATATGTCACCACCAAGCATTGTGCACCTACACGTTATAAGTCACCACCACAAGCATTGTGCACCTACTCGTTTTAATTCACCACCAAGCATTGTGCACCTACACGTTATATGTTCACCACCAAGCATTGTGCACCTACACACGATTAATATGTCACCACAAGCATTGTGCACCTACACGTTATATGTCACCACCAAGCATTGTGCACCTACACGTTATATGTCACCACCAAGCATTGTGCACCTACACGTTATATGTCACCACCAAGCATTGTGCACCTACACGTTATATGTCACCACCAAGCATTGTGCACCTACACTTATATGTCACCCCCAAGCATTGTGGCACCTACACGTTATATTCCACCACCACGCATTGTGCACCTACACGTTATATGTCATCACCACCAAGCATTGTGCACCTACACGTTATATGTCATCACCACCAAGCATTGTGCACCTACTCGTTATATGTCACCACCAAGCATTGTGCACCTACACGTTATATGTCACCACCAAGCATTGTGCACCTACACGTTATATGTCATCACCACCAAGCATTGTGCACCTACACGTTATATGTCACCACCAAGCATTGTGCACCTACACGTTATATGTCACCACCAAGCATTGTGCACCTACACGTTATATGTCATCACCACCAAGCATTGTGCACCTACACGTTATATGTCACCACCAAGCATTGTGCACCTACACGTTATATGTCACCACCAAGCATTGTGCACCTACACGTTATATGTCACCACCAAGCATTGTGCACCTATATGACTGAGCCATGTCCTCAGAGAGACGGTCGCCACTCACAATACCATCAGCCCCGGGGTTTGCCGCCCTGCACACAAGGGGTTGCATGGAAAGGCATCATACTTTTCCACTCTCCTTACAAGCAATCTGCACCACTACTTTATCGACTGACCAGTCCTAGGGAATTCACCCAGATAGTAACTCAGTGCTACCATCGGTCTTTCTGGACGTTGGTCACACGGCTCCAGATTTTTACGTCTTCAAGAAGATGGAAATCCGAGCGGCGCAGCAGCAGATGCCAGAAAGCGACACGTGAGAGCGGCCGCAGCAGCACAGCGCCAGCAGTTTTAGATGCAATAATTCCTAGAAATACATTTAGGACTAATGAGCTTTTCCCGGTGCCCGTGTGCCACGCTGAGTCACGGCGCCCCGACCGCTGGTCGGGAAACACAACGCTGCCTCATTCCTGCCCAGGAGGTAACATATGGATCCGGGCAGCCGCCCCGCACTCAGGAATGCCGCCCTGTGGTTTCACATCACAAAAATCTCCATTATTAGGTCAAGGGGGAGAAAAAAAAAAGAATCTAAGGGGGACTTTGTGGTTGAAGCTGATCCTAACAGAGTAAGACAAGTCGTTTTTTCACCTTCAACCAGAGTCCTCGGGGAGCAGCCGTACTTAGAAGGCAGAGGCAGGAAACTAAACAGAAGTGTAAGGAGCGGGGGCGGCGGGTGCTCACTGCTTCCTCAAGTCACACTTGTACTAATTGTCCACAGGAGCAAATAACCCTGCACAGGGGCAGATTCTGCTAATCTGCCTCCGTAGTGCATTTCAGTGATGTGACGGTATTATTTATGCTCAATGTGGCAGTACTATCTATGCACAATATGGGAGTATTATTTCTGCACAGTATTGTGATAACTGCGCATGTAATCATGCACAGGACAGCTTCTACTGATCTGCCGCCACTGTACATTTCAATGATGTGACGGTATTATTTTTGTACAATATGGCAGTACTATGTATGCACAGTATTGTGGTTACCCTGAAGAGGGGCAATTTCTACTAATCTCCCTCCATTGTGCAATTCAGTGATAGGATAGTATTATTTATGCTCAATATGGCAGTACTATTTATGCACAGTATTGTGATAACTGCGCAGGTAATCATGCATGGGACAGCTTCTACCTATCGTCCGCCGTTGTGCATTTCAGTGATGTGACAGTATTATTTATGCTCAGCACGGCAGTACTATTTATGCACAGTATTGTGGTTACCCTGAAGAGGGGCAATTTCTACTAATCTTCCTCCATTGTGCAATTCAGTGATGTGACGGTATTACTTCTGCACAATATGGGAGTATTATTTGTGCACAGTATTGTGATAACTACGCATGTAATTATGCACAGGACAGCTTCTACCGATCTGCCGCCACTGTGCATTTCAGTGATGTGACGGTATTACTTATGCTCAGTATGGCAGTACTATGTATGTACAGTATTGTGGTTACCCTTAAGAGGGGCAATTTCTACTAATCTCCCTCCATTGTGCAATTCAGTGATGTGACGGTATTATGTATGCTCAATATGGCAGTACTATTTATGCACAGTATTGTGATAACTGCGCATGTAACCATGCGCCGGACAGTTTCTACAGATCTGCCGCCGTTGTGCATTTCAGTGATGTGACGGTATTATTTCTGCACAATATGGGAGTACTGTTTATGCACAGTAGTGTGGTTACCCTGAAGAGGGGCAATTTCTACCAATCCG
Organism: Phyllomedusa bahiana; assembly: GCA_025379985.1. Classification (NCBI taxonomy): domain Eukaryota; kingdom Metazoa; phylum Chordata; class Amphibia; order Anura; family Hylidae; genus Phyllomedusa; species Phyllomedusa bahiana. Next base: position 11,187 of record JAODAL010050529.1, read on the forward strand.
CTTCTGTTGTGCATTATAGTGATGTGACGGTTTTATTTCTGCATAACATGGCAGTACTATTTATGCACAATATTGTAGTTACTGTGAAGAGGGGCAATTTCTAAAAATCCGCCTCTGTTGTGCATGTCAGTGACAGCTTGTACCGGACTTGTGATGGTATTATTTATGCACTATATGGCACTACTATTACTGCACAGTACTGTGGTAACTTGGCATGTAGCCCTGCACAGTGCCAGTTTCTTTCGATCTACCTCAATTGTGCGTCATAGTGACAGCTTTTTGCAAACTTGTGACAGTATTACTTATGCACAATCTTGCAGTACTATTTATGTACAGGTCTGTGGTAACCAAGAACAGGAGTATCTCTGGTGCCCCTATCAATCTGCTTCCATTGTGCATGTCAGTGGCGGCTTGCTGCAAACCTGTGATGGTATTACTTATGCATGATATGGCACCACTATTTATGCACAGTGTTGTGGTAATTTCATATAACCCTGCACATGGGCATTTTTTTACCACTGTGCCTCGATTGTGCATGCCAGTTACACATTGTTGAACGTTCATGACGGTATTATTTATGCACAGGATGGCGTTCATACAGTATTTGGGTACTGTATGGTATTAGTCGGTCACTATATGACAGTACAGGATGATGGGTAGGTAAAGGTAGGTGACCGCCTAGGGCGCCACCTCATCCAAAGCAGGAAGGGGGTGCAGGGAGGTGTAGAGTGCGCTGAATTTTCCATTGGGGGGCGCTATATACATTATTTGCACCAGAATATCTTGTCCCAGTCCTGTGTCAGTATAATGTATTCTTATCATGAATCAGTGACTTGATCCGATTTAGCAGTAGTTTTATAACGGTATTATGCTCCATTTTTTTGGGGGGTGGGGGGTGTTCACATATGTTCCCAGGAGGGTGTGCAGAGTGTGCATATCTGAGGGGGGGGCTGGAGAGTCCAAGACAAACCTGCCAGGGTCTCCTCTATCATCTCTTCTGCTTTACTTAGTCGTATCTGTTCCTAGGAAAGCTGGGTAACTGCAAATTCAGTGGACATTCTAGCTTCTTCAGGGATAGCCACCAGGTTTTCCAGGCAAAGCTGAATTGCCAATTACAACTACTGTGTAGATAGATGTTCTCACCCTTCAGGGCTCCCGGAAAGCTGAATGATGTGGCCATTGAGGGCCAATATTCACTGGCTGCATATGATTGAGGAAGAAGAGGGAGTGTGAGCTAATCACTTGCACCCTAACCCGCCAAACCGTGCACTCAGCATAAACTCACCGTACACACAGCAGGAAGTAGAAGCGGTTACTTAAAGGGAAAGGCATTAGGAATTAGAAAAACAGTATTTTTAACTAATGAGTTGCATCTATTGGTTTGGGTTAGTCTCCTGTCACCTCTGACCTCTCTAATGCCCCTAGGTCACCAGGGGTTGGCGCTTGGAAAATTCTTTCTAGTTCTCCTTAAAGTGATTATTTGACAGAGGCTGATGCATGAGAATTGCTGCGCTCTGACACCTGCCTGCAATTAAAGGAGAAGTCCGTCCTCACCGCCCCCCCTCCCCCTCCCTGACTCCTGTGCCCCTTTCGCCTTTCATGTGAAAAATTGGAAAAATATGAAATGCCAAAAAAATTTAACATTGCACGTTATAGATCAAGGACCGGGACGGTGCAGCGGAGGGGCCGGTGGTGGCATTCATCCTCCGTCTCCAGCCGTCCAAAACTATAACCATCTGCAGGGCTTTTGGCAACAGCATTAATAATGAGCTTTTATGGAAAACGTATGTGGAGACGGCCTCGTGGGGGGAAGGCCCGGACCGGCCCATCGTCCTGGCATGGTTGTGATTATACGTGGACAACACAACCATTATCACAGAAATTCTTCCCCGTTATGGCCTGTGGTGCAATGCCAGCTGGCGGCGTGAAGGTTTATGCACCGGTGTAACAATAGGGGAGGGTGCAGGCGCGACTGGAGCCAGATGCAGGTTATCAGTGGCCTGGATGGGATTAAACAAATATTGTGCATCGCCATAGGGGTGACAGCAGACCCCAGGAGAGGGGGGGGGGGGGTGCAGGCTGAGTCTCCACCACTGATGCTCTACTACTCTATGCTCCTGAAACACTCGGCCCAATCATAGAACTGTGGGGCTGTATAGTTACAGCAGCACAGTCCTCTCCATCCCTCCTGCACTTACAGCAGCACAGTCCTCTCCATCCCTCCCTGCACTTACAGCAGCACAGTCCTCTCCATCCCTCCCTGCACTTACAGCAGCACAGTCCTCTCTGTCCCTCCCTGCACTTACAGCAGCACAGTCCTCTCCGTCCCTCCCTGCACTTACAGCAGCACAGTCCTCTCCATCCCTCCCTGCACTTACAGCAGCACAGTCCTCTCCGTCCCTCCCTGTACTTACAGCAGCACAGTCCTCTCTGTCCCTCCCTGCACTCACCTTTATGATCATAGAGAGAACTGTAGGGCCATACAGTTACAGCAGCACAGTCCTCTGTCCCTCCCTGCACTCACCTTTATGATCATAGAACTGTAGGTCCATACAGTTAAAGCTGCACAGACCTCTATATCCCTCCCTGCATTTACAGTTGCACAGTCCTCTCCATCCCTCCCTGCACTTACAGCAGCACAGTCCTCTCCATTCCCTCCCTGCACTTACAGCAGCACAGTCCTCTCCAACCTCCGCACATACAGCAGCACAGTCCTCTCCATCCCTCCCTGCAATTACAGCAGCACAGTCCTCTCCATCCCTCCCTGTACTTACAGCAGCACAGTCCTCTCTGTCCCTCCCTGCACTCACCTTTATGATCATAGAGAGAACTGTAGGGCCATACAGTTACAGCAGCACAGTCCTCTGTCCCTCCCTGCACTCATCTCTATGATCATAGAACTGTAAGGTCCATACAGTACAGCTGCACAGACCTCTATATCCCTCCCAGCATTTACAGTTGCACAGTCTCTCCATCCCTCCCTGCACTACACATGCATCTTTTCTGCCCCTCCTTTTCCATCTCTATGACGGAGGGAACTAGGGCAATACAGATACAGCTGCACAGTCCTCTCTGTCCCTTCCTGCACTCACTTTTATGATCATAGAGAGAACTGTAGGGCTACAGTTATAGTTGCACTGTCCTCTCTGTCCCCCCCCTCTCATCTCTATGATCATAGAACGTGGGACTTATTTTACAGCACACAGCCCTCCCCCCCCCCCACTAACCTTTATGAACATAGAGGAACTGAAGGGCCCCCGTACAGTCACACCCAAAAATCTCCTCTCCATTTCTCTCCACACTTACAGCTGCACAGTTGTCTCTATTCTACCCTGTACTCAATTCTATGATCAGCGCACAGAGTGAACAATAGCAGAGGTTAAAACTAGGGGCAATCCCGGAGCCTGGAGAGGTGACCAACGGACCACAGATATGCAGCGATAACTCTGCTATGGTCGTTCATCAGGGAGCTTAAAATAAACCCTCACTGTCCCCGACCTCCAGGGATATTGGACATGAACCCTCACTGTCCCCGACCTCCAGGGATATTGGACATGAACCCTCACTGTCCCCGACCTCCAGGGATATTCGACATGAACCCTCACTGTCCCCAACCACCAGGGATATTCGACATGAACCCTCACTGTCCCCCGACCACCAGGATATTGGACATGAACCCTCACTGTCCCGACCTCCAGGGATATTGGACATGAACCCTCACTGTCCTCGACCTCCAGGGATATATGGTGGACATGAACCCTCACTGTCCCCCGACCTCCAGGGATATTGGACATGAACCCTCACTGTCCCCGACCTCCAGGATATTGGACATGAACCCTCACTGTCCCCCGAACCTCTAGGGATTATTGGACATGAACCCTCACTGTCCCCGACCTCCAGGGATATTGGACATGAACCCTCACTGTCCCCCGACCTCCATGTATTTTGGACATTAACCCTCACTGTCCCCGACCTCCAGGGATATTGGACATGAACCCTCACTGTCCCCGACCTCCAGGGATATTGGACATGAACCCTCACTGTCCCCGACCTCCAGGGATATTGGACATGAACCCTCACTGTCCCCGACCTCCAGGGATATTGGACATGAACCCTCACTGTCCCCGACCTCCAGGGATAATATGGACCATGAACCCTCACTGTCCCCGACCTCCAGGGATATTGGACATGAACCCTCACTGTCCCCGACCTCCAGGGATATTGGACATGAACCCTCACTGTCCCCGACCTCCAGGGATATTGGACATGAACCCTCACTGTCCCCGACCACCAGGGATGTAGACAATGACCTTCTAGGGCTGCATGTATTCCAATTTGCCTGGATACTAGGTGGCTGTTTTTACCTGGCGGCGCTCTTCATTCGGTCGCTGTATAGGGCGCTCTCCTGCGTTGCCCAGCTTGGCCAGTATGGCCGCTTCTGCTTGGACCTGAAAGCCATTAGCAATTACATTATTTTCCCATAAAATAAACATGATTCATCTGTTCCCGGCAGGAGAGGGCCGGACCCACGGAGGCGGTGGACAGAGTGTCAGGGAGTCGTTAGGTTGGACGGGTTCTACAAGTGAGGTCATCAGCGCGGAGAGAGCCAGGGACACCAAACTACATGTCCAAAAACAAGGAGACCACGGAACCTGCCATCAATCACGGGAAATGTCATTAATATGAAGTCAATGACTATTCACAAGATTTGTCTCCCGTCCAACAGCCGCACTTCACTGCTGAAACCTCAGGTAGAGAGACTGAGGCGGCCGACGGATGGAAGAACACAGTGGGGGTTATACTACCACTACTCACCCATTCTCTAAGGTAAGGTTCTGCATAAACCCTTTTACTGTAGTAAATTACAGTAGTAGCTCAGAAGTACATTGATATCGGTGGGTGCTCATTGTAGAATCCAAGCAGTACAGACAATAGTATCGATGGCATCATCATCAGCAAGGTGAGCCTTGTACACTATGTGCTGCAGTAAATTATAGGCGTAGACAGGGCCGCCTTCAGAAATGTTAGGGCCTCATACAGCTTGAACGTCTGGGGCCCTCCTCGGCTGTTCCATTTCCCCGGGACCCCAATGCTTCCCCCCCCCGCGAAAAAAATTCCCCGGGCCCAAAACCTCCGGTATGTAGGTACAGGGTACCGTGGTACTAGGGCCTCCGTACGAGCTTTGGGGCCCGTTTGGTACTTAACCCCCTTTTGGGGGACTTTTGGGCCTCCTTTTGGTAGCTTAGGCAGTTGGTACTTAGGCCCCTAGTAGGAGCTTAGGGCCAGTGTTGGTAGCTTAGCCCCCTGTAGGTAGCTTAGGGCCTCCTGTAGGGAGCTTAGGGCCAGTGTTGGTAGCTTAGCCCCCTGTGGGTAGCTTAGGGCCTCCTGTAGGTAGCTTAGTACCCCGTGTAGGTAAGTACTCATGTTTCTGTCTGCTCCATTTCTGTGAAGCAAGGAGGTGGTACCAGTCCCATTTTGCTTCACAGACTGGCTGGGCCCCGTACGGGAGAACTGGTTGTACTGCCCTAACGGCAACCCTGGATGGAGAGGAGGGAGATGCAGCTGCAGGTTATCTACCCCAGTGTCTATGTGACAAGGGAGTCATGTTATAGTATCTCTGCCTTATGCCTCCATTAGCTTGTGAATCAGACAGCATGCTGTGAGAGGGGAAAGGGAGCAGCTAAAGCAGGAGATCTGATTGACTTTGATGTCACACTGCAAAGAGCCCCCTACTCAGCTGTGAGAGGGGAGAGAGAGCAGCTAAGAGAGGATATCTGATTCACTTTGGTGTCACACCAGGAAGGGCCCAATCATTCAGCAGGCAAGGACGAAGGTATAGGCATTTACAGAAGTCACAATATACTATACTTGTTATTTGCTATGCTACACCACTTAGGGTATGTGCACACGGCGCGTTGAATACGTTTTTACAATACGGAAAATGTATTGTGTAAAACATCCAAATGTAGTTCAAACCAGACGCTTCCATCCCCTCTATATAAAGCCCCATCTGCAGGTTTTTTCCCTCCCCTCTATATAAAGCCCCAACTGCAGGTTTTCCCTCCCTCTATATAACCCCATCTGCAGGTTTCTCCCTCCCTCTATATAAAGCCCCATCTGCAGGTTTTTCTCTCTGACATGAAATCAGAATAAACCTTCCCCGTTTTAGGTCAAAGTCTAAAAAAATTAGCCAAGAAGAGTTGTGGACTTGCACACGTCTGGATCATCCTTGAGGACAATTTCCAGATCCCTGAAAGGGCCTCGTTCATCTGTAGAAACAATTATACACAAGTACAATCAAGATGGGAATGTCCGGCCATCATACCGCTCAGGAAGGAGATGGGTTCTGTGTCTCAGAGATGAAGGTGCTTTGGTCCGACATGTGCATATCAACCCAAGAACAAAAGCAAAAGACCTAGTGAAGCTGGTAAGATTGTGTCATTATCCACAGTGAAACGAGTCCTGTATCAACATGGGCTGAAAGGCCGCTCTGCCAGAAAGAAGCCATTACTCCAAAAGAGACAGAGAAAAGCCAGATTCATGTTTGCAAATGCACAGGAACAAAGACCAACATTTTTGGAGACATGTCCTGTGGTCTGAAGAAACTAAAATTGAGTGGTTTGGCCATAATGATAATCTTTAAATTTGGAGGAAAATGGGAGAAGCTTGGAAGCCTAAGAACACCTTCCCAACTGTAAAACACGGGGGTGGCAGCATCATGTTGTGGGGTTGTTTTGCTGCAGGAGGGACTGGTGCACTTCACAAAATAGATGGCATCATGAGGACAGAAGATTATGGGGCAAAACTGAAGCAACATCTCAAGACCTCAGCCAGGAAGTTACAGCTTGGGTGGAAAAGGTTCTTCCAAATGGACAATGACCCGAAGCTGCTGCCAAACTGGTTACAAAGTGGCTTAAGGAGAACCAACATACCCTTATTGTCGTTGAGGCTTTTGGTAATCAATGGGTAATAAATTGGGGATACATTGATGATGTGTTGGGCTGGAGGTTAGTGTATACCCTGAGATTTGGCCCCATTATGGTGACACCACCAGAGTGCTAGGACATACCCTGCCTACTAAACAAAGTGGACCAGTCAACAGATTAAGGGCTTTCAGGTTCTTGTCCCCCAGAATTTGGAGGAGACGTCTCTTTTGGAAACAATCCAGTCAGGGGAGGTTTGAGGTCCGAAAACTGTCAAGAAACATATTGATACTTTGTGTTCCAACTACAATTGATGGGAAAATTTTACATTGTTTGTTACCAGATGGTGAGAAGGAGAATCGCGCCACCGCCCAAAGTCATCGGCAGCTCTCGGCTGTATCTCTGGAGAGCGGCCGGGGACGTGGAGCAGCCTCTCCGCCCGGTAGCTCCATCTCACTGTTTACATGTGCAATAAACATGAGCCCGTGTTTACATGATCTTGTAAGTACAATTGTTTTCACATGTGGAGGCCGAAAAAAAATGAGATGTTGTGTTTTAGTAATGGTTCCAGACTTGGACGAAATCTACCAAAATAAATTCCCCTCTTCTTTGCGGCGGATCTGGATAAATCATTTGCTTTATTATGTTTACACAAACTAGAAAGCAAAACTCAGGCTGGTTCTGCTGCTGACGGCGGGAGCAAGATGGCGACAGCGGGGCCTGGAGACTATTACTGAGCCCCTGCCAAGGTGCCGGATTATTCCAAACCATCAGGAGCCCTTATAGAACGAAATACTTAACATATATACAGACCCGGCAGTAACAAGGCTAAATTGCTCTCAGAGCAGGGAGGAAAAAAATCTCCCATACAGACCACTGTGGACCCCTCCTAACATATAGAGCACTGCTGTAATGTTCCCCTTATACACTCACCGGCCACTTTATTAGGTACACCTGTCCCACTGCTCTTTAACCCTTAATTTCTAATCAGCCAATCTTGGCGGCAAACTCAGTGCTTTAGGCCCTGTTAGACATGGTCAAACAATCTCCTTTCGTTCAAACCCCAGCATCAGTTATGGGGAAGAAAGGTGATTGAGTGCCTTTGACGTGGCATGGGTTGTTGGTGCCAGAAGGCTGGGCTAGTATTTCAGAAACTGCTGATCTCCTGGGATTTTCACGCACAACCATCTCTAGGGTTTACAGAGAATGGTCCGAAAAAAAAAACAATCCAGTTTAGCGGCAGTCCTGTGGCGGAAATTCTTGTTGGGTGCCAAAAGGTCAAAGGAGAAGGGCAGATGGGTTTGAGTGATAGAAAGGACAGTGATCAAATAGCCCCCCGTTACACCAAGGTAGGCAAAGGCATCTCTGAAAACCCCATCGGCAAATTTTAGGCAGATGGGCTCAGCGCAGAAGCCCACCGGGTGCACTCCTTTCAGCTAAGAAAAAGGAAATGAGGTCCAATTTGCCCAACTCATCGAAATTGGGAATAGAAGTTGGGGAAAACGTTGCCCTGGCTATACTCGTTTCTGCTGCGAAATTTGGAGGTGGGTCAGAATTTGGCGCCAACAACATGAAAAAATGGATCCCTCCTGCCTTGTATCAACGGTTCAGGCTGGTGGTGGTGGTGTCATGGTGTGGGGAATATTTTCTATGGCACTCTTTGGGCCCCTTGGTACCAATTGAGCATCGTTGCAACACCTTGTGGAATCTATGCCACGAAGAATTGAGGCAGTTCTGAAGGCAAAAGGGGGTCCAACCCGTTACTAGCATGGTGTACCTAATAAAGTGGCCGGTGAGTGTATATAGACCACTGCTGTAACCCCCTGCTCACATATATAAACCAATGCTGTAACCCTCTCCTCATATATAGACGACTACTGTAATCCTCTCCTCATATAAAGACCACTGCTGTAACCCCCTCCCTATATATAGACCACTGCTGTAACCCCCTCCCTATATATAGACTACTGCTGTAACCCTCTCCTCATATATAGACCAGTGCTGTAACCCCCGCCCTCTATATAGACTACTGCTGTAACCCTCTCCTCATATATAGACCAGTGCTGTAGCCCGCTTCTCACATATATAGACAGGATAAGTAAAGTATGTACACAGTGACCACACCAGCAGAATAGTGAGTGCAGCTCTGGAGGATAATACAGGATGTAACTCAGGATCAGTACAGGATAAGTAATGTATGTACACAGTGACTGCACCGGCAGAATAGTGAGCGCAGCTCTGGAGGATAATACAGGATGTAACTCAGGATCAGTACAGGATAAGTAGTGTATATACACAGTGACCACACCAGCAGAACAGTGAGTGCAGCTCTGGGGGATAATACATCAGGATCACTACAGGATAAGTAATGTATGTACAGTGACTGCACCAGCAGAATAGTGAGTGCAGCTCTGGAGGATAACACAGGATGTAACTCAGGATCAGTACAGGATAAGTAATGTATGTACAGTGACTGCACCAGCAGAATAGTGAGCACAGCTCTGGAGGATAATACAGGATGTAACTCAGGATCAGTACAGGATAAGTAATGTATGTACAGTGACTGCACCAGCAGAATAGTGAGCGCAGCACTGGAGTATAATACAGGATGTAACTCAGGATCAGTACAGGATAAGTAATGTATGTACAGTGACTGCACCAGCAGAATAGTGAGTGCAGCTCTGGAGGATAATACAGGATATAACTCAGGATCACTACAGGATAAGTAATGTATGTACAGTGACTGCACCAGCAGAATAGTGAGCGCAGCTCTGGAGGATAATACAGGATGTAACTCAGGATATGTACAGTGACTGCACCAGCAGAATAGTGAGTGCAGCTCTGGAGGATAATACAGGATGTAACTCAGGATCAGTGCAGGATAAGTAATGTATGTACAGTGACTGCACCAGCAGAATAGTGAGTGCAGCTCTGGAGGATAATACAGGATGTAACTCAGGATCAGTGCAGGATAAGTAATGTATGTACAGTGACTCTACCAGCAGAATAGTGAGTGCAGCTCCGGAGGATAATACAGGATGTAACTCAGGATCAGTACAGGATAAGTAATGTATCATCATTCTTTCTTTGCAGGTAGCAGACCAGTGTTAGTAAATCTGGGCAGTGGCCTCTCCACACGCAGTAGGACCTCCACAGGAGTCTCTGTAGCATGTGTCATACATGTTGTTATTTAGGTTCCCTCTGATTTACTTAGCTCGGAAACTGTGACTCTCCGCCAGCTGGAACCTGCACTCCGACCTCATTAACAGCTTGTTTATAGTTCAAACAGCCCAGCACATATTTCTCCAAAAGTGTCATTAATTGGGGGGAAAAAAACTTCAAGTAAGTGAGTGGCAGCACATAAATCCCCGGCCGCTGCTATCAGCTTCTCCGAAAATCTCGTGCTGAGAGCTCAGGCCTTTCCTGCTCCATGGAAAATCCAAATGTGAGCGCTAACGACAGGGATGGCGCCGGAGTCTGGAGCGTCAAGGGGAAAATGCAGCGTTTGCCGCCGGGACATGAGGGCGACTCCACGGGAGACGGAAAACTACTGCAGCAAATTGGAAATCATCAGGGAAATCCGCAAGAAAATCCACAACAAATCGTGAGCATTTGTATCGGACGGTTTCACAGATTTGTCTGCGGATTCCGATAGGTAATTGTCTAAAGTGCAAAAAATACCCCGGGAAAACTGTTCTATTCACTTACTCTGCAGCATTGTATCTACAGGGGCCTGAGGGTTTCAAGATCTCTGCATGATGTCAGTGAATCTAAACACTTATCTGGATTTCAAGAGTGAAAACCTATCATCATCATCGTCATCATTATCCCAACAGATACAGCTGCATTCAGATACAATGTATCACAGGAAAAGTTAAAGGGGTGTTTTCACCATGCTGTTTCACAGAACCTGCTCTTCACAGTCAGCTTCAGACTAACATTCCCTGTTTAAGATGCGTGTGGTTATACAGCTTCAGGCTCCCACTTCCAGTTCAGGCTGTGGGTGGTTCTACAGCTTCAGGCTCCTACTTCCTGTTCAGCTATGGGTGGTTCTACAGCTTCAGGCTCCTATTTCCTGTTCAGTCTGTGGGCAGTTCTACAGCTTCAGGCTCCTACTTCCTTTTTAGGCTATGGGTGGTTCTACAGCTTCAGGCTCCTACGTCCTATTCAGGCTGTGGGTGGTTCTACAGCTTCAGGCTCTCACTTCCTGATCAGTCTATGGGCAGTTCTACAGCTTCAGGTTCCCACTTCCTGATCAGGCTGTGGGCAGTTCTACAGCTTCAGGCTCCAACTTCCTGTTCATGCTATGGGAGGTTCTACAGCTTCAGGCTCCTACTACCTGTTCACGATATGGGTGGTTCTACAGCTTCAGGCTCCTACTTCCTGTTCAGCCTATGGGTGGTTCTACAGCTTCAGGCTCCAACTTCCTGTTCAGGCTATGGGTGGTTCTACAGCTTCAGGCTCCTACTTCCTGTTCAAGCTGTGGGTGGTTCTACAGCTTCAGGCTCCTACTTCCTGTTCAGGCTGTGGGTGGTTCTACAGCTTCAGGCTCCTACTTCCTGTTCAAGCTGTGGGCGGTTCTACATCTTCAGGCTCCTACTTCCTTTTCAGGCTGTGGGTGGTTCTACAGCTTCAGGCTCCTACTTCCTGTTCAGGCTGTGGGCGGTTCTACAGCTTCAGGCTCCTACTTCCGGTTCAGGCTGTGAGCGGCTACACAGCTTCTGCCCCCCACTTCCTTTTCAGGCTGAGGGCAGTTCTACAGCTTCAGGCTGCCACTTCCTGTTCTGGCTGCGGGTGGTCCTATAGCAGTGATTAACATATCAGCTCACTTTTCCTAGATGAGCCTGTTAGAGTGACATGAATGAAGCTTTTAAACTGTAGTGCTCATGGCTACAAAGCTCTAAAGGGTTAAAGCTTGTTAATAACTAGATAAACAAGCTCCTGCTTTGCTGATAAGACACAGCAAGAAGTGAGTCACCATGGTTGGACAGGGAAGCTGAAACAAAGAGAGCAGTGAAAGATGGTCTGTAACCCAGGGAAGCTTCTGTAAACATGCAGGAGAAATTAAAATCTCCTTTGTCTCCTAAACAAGGCAAAGTCAGAAGAGTAATGTATTTGGTAATAGTTTTTTATAACCTTTTCTTACATGTTTAGATGTACCGTCAGGGTGGCAGGTCCATCGAATTCTACATAAACAACCCCATATTTATGTCACATGGCTGCACCATTGTAAACCTAGCACTTACATCTAGCACTTTGTCTCACCCGTACACACTAATAGATTGTAAGCTCTTGTGAGCAGGGCCCTCTCACCTTGTGTCTCATCTGTAAGTAGCTTTTCATTGTGCAATGTATGTCTTTTTGTCTGTAACTATACCCTCCAAATTGTAAACTGCTGCGAAATATGCTGGGGCTATAGAAATAAAGGTTATTATTATTATTATTATTATTATGTTTAATACTAATTATTCTGGTTAAAAAACCCTTTAAGAATTGATCTCTACAGAACAGGAGGTGTCAGTCTATAGTGAATGGTGGATCCTGTGTTATCTATATATAAGGTTTACCTGGGCATGTAATCCTGCCTGTGATGAGAGACTGCGAGAGAAGTGATCTCTACAGAACAGGGGGTGTCAGTCTATAGTGAATGGGGATCCTGTGTTATCTATATATAGGTGTTACCTGTCAGTGTAATCCTGCCTGTGATGAGGAACTGCGGAAGTGATCTCTACAAAAACAGGAAGGGTCAGTCAATAGTGAGTGGATCCGGGTTTATCTATATATAAGTTTACCTGTCAGTGTAATCCTGCCTGTGATGGGGAAACCCTGCGGGAAGTAAATTCTACAGAACAGGAGGTTTTCAGCCCTATAGTGAATGGGGGATCCTGTGTTATCTATATATGGTTGTTACCCTGTCCAGTGTAATCCTCCCTGTTGTGGAGACTGGGGAAGTGATCTCTACAGAACAGGAGGGGTCAGTCTATAGTGACTGGTGGATCTGTGTTATCTATATATAGGTGTTACCTGTCAGTGTAATCCTGCCTGTGATGAGGAGACGCAGGGAAGTATCTCTACAGAACAGGAGGGTCAGTCTATAGTGAATTTTTGGATCCTGTGTTAATATAAAGGGTTTGTTACCTGTCAGTGTAATCCTGCCGTGATGAGGAGGACTGCAGGGAATGAACTCTACAGAACAGGATGGGTCAGTCTATAGTGATGGGAGGATCCTGTGTTATCTATATAAATAGGTGTTACCTGTCAGTGTAAACCTCCCTGGGGTTTTGAGGAACTGGGGAAAAGGAATCTCTACAGAACAGGAAGTGTCCGAATACTATTATGCGCCTAGTGGCCAAAGAGAGAACTGCAGATTTACAAGAAATAATATTAATCATGATATGTAAAATTTAAAAAAACAATATTCTTAAAATATGTGTTAAAGAGAAAACCTGGACTGACAATGCAGGTGTGAACTGAGCCCCAGACCTTACAAGCACTTTATGTATTGTGGTATATTGCATACACAGTGGTAAATGACGTCACTTCTGGTTATCGCAGGTTATAACAGTGTGGCGGCGGCGGCGCACAGCTCCGGGCCGAGCCTCGGATTCGTTATCCCAGGCGTGTCCTGCTCATGAGGCAGTTTAGTAAATAAAGCCTTTCATTAATTCCAGAGCAATTTGGCTGCAGAGTCTCATAAATCACGCCGCTCCAACCTGCCGTCACTCACAAGCCCCCGGGGACGTGTATAAATACCGCCGTCCTTCACCTGTTGTGCTTTTCCCTGACAATAAGAAACCGTGATCGACTTCCAGCGCCGATGACATAACGTGCCCCTGCCTGAAAGAGCTGGCGTCATGATTATTGGCAGCGCCAGGAAAAGCAAAGCTGCAGGGTTCCCGTAACCAATCTCCCAGGTGTTTGGAAGCGTCGGCGCACACCTGTCCGCAGAGCTGGACGCACCGAGGGAGCCAGAACCAGACAGATACGCAATTTCTTCTCCGACGCCGGCGATTTATGATGTGTTACATTGTGTCATTGCTTGATACAAGGCAATAGCAAAGCGTCATAAATTGTGCACGAGGCTGAATGACTTGGAGCTTTTTATGAAGTGTTTTTTCTGTGACTTTACTCAGCCCGAGAGGCGCCCGAGTGCTCTGCGCTCCAATCGCACCAATGACTCACCGTCAGATGGAAGGCGTTAGAGCCGCGCGATGCTCTGCAGAAAGCTCCCGTCACTTCATATAGTTGGAGGGATCGACTGCCCTGTAATTAAAGGGACAAGACAAGAGCTCCCATACACATTTATTCATATGTTTTATTTATTTTATTCACAGATATGGCGCCGTTATATACAGCAGCGCTGTACAGAGATTGTCATCAGTCACATTGCTCCCTGTTCTCATTGGGGCTCACAGTCTAAATTAACTGAAGTCCAGCATAACTTATCAGGGAGTTATTGGAGTAGTGGGGGAAACCGGAGAACCCAGGGAAAAGTTTAGGGAGAACATACAAACTCCTTGTGGGGATTTGAAATCAGGACCCAAACACTGCAAGTGCTAACCACCGAGCCACCGTGATGCACTATGCAAACCATTAAGTCATCATGCTGCACCATACTTACCACTCAGACACTGTGCTGTACGATGCTAACCACTGAGCCACTGTGCTGCACCATGCTAAGCAATGAGCCACCAGGATACACCATGATAACCACTGAGCCACTGTGTTGAACCCTACATTCTTTGAACTCATGGAAGGAGACACTAGGGCTTGGCAGTGGCATATTGCACTTTCGACAATGAGAAAACTTGCACACTCAGCCAAGGTGACCATTAGGGCAAAAGATATCCAAGGAGTAGAACCACCCAGGCTCTACTGGGAGCCCCAAGAATCATCTCCACTGGTGCCCACATGAATTGTCTCCACTGGTGGGAACCAAGAATCACCTCCACTGGTGGGCCCCAAGAATCAACTCCACTGGGGGGGCCCAAGAATCATCGCCACTGGTGGGGCCCAAGAATCATCGCCACTGGTGGGGCCCAAGAATCAACTTCACTGGTGGGCCCCAAGAATCAACTTCATTGGTGGGCCCCAAGAATCATCTCCACTGGTGGGGGCCCCAAACAATCACCGCCACTGGGGGGCCCAAGAATCAACTTCACTGGTGGGCCCCAAGAATCATCTCCACTGGTGGCCCCAAGAAACACCCCCACTGGTGGCCCAAGAAATCTCCACTGGTGAACCCAAAAATCAACCCCCACTGGTGGGAACCCAAAATCACCCCCAAATGGTGGGCCCAAAAATCAACCCCCACTGGTGGCCCCAAGAAATCACCCCCACTGGTGGCCCAAGAAAACATCCCATGGTGGCCACAAGAATCATCTCCACTGGTGGCCCCAATAATCAGCTCCACTGGTGGAGCCAAGAATCAACTCCACTGGTGCCCAAAGAGAATCACCCACTGGTGCCCACGAGAATAGCCCACCCGGGGCCCCAGAATCATCTCCATGGTGGGCCCAAGAATCACTCCACTGGTGGGCCCAAGAATCACCTCCACTGGTGGGCCCCCAAAAAATTTTTCCCCCTGGTGGCCCAAGAATATCTTTCCCCTGGTGGCCCCAATAATCATCTCCACTGGTGGGCCCAAGAATCACTCCACTGGTGGGCCCAAGAATCAACTCCCTGGGGGCCCCAAAATCAACTCCCGGTGGCCCCAAGAAATCCCACTGGTGGCCCCAAGAATTCTCCACTGGGGGCCCCAAGAATCACTCCACTGGTGGCCCAAGAATCAGCTCCAAATGGTGGCCCCAAGAATCACTCCACTGGGGGCCCCAAGAACACTCCACTGGTGGCCCCAAGTATCATCTCCACTGGCTGGGACCCAAGAAACCTCTCCCCTGGTGGCCCCAAGAATCAACTTCACTGGTGGGCCCAATAATCACTCCAATGGTGGACCCAAGAATCAACTCCACTGGGGGCCCCAAAATCAACTCCACTGTGGGCCCCAAAATCATCTCCACTGGTGGGCCCAAAAATCAATCTCAACTGGGGCCCAAGAATCAACTCCACTGGTGGGCCCCCAAAAATCAGCTCCACTGGTGCCCAAAAAATCAACTCCACTGGTGGCCCCCAAAAATCATCTCCACTGTGGTCCCCAAGAATCACTCCACTGGTGGCCCCAAGAATCACTCCACTGGTGTCCCAAAATCCTCCACTGGTGGCCCCCAAAAA